>PVKN010025692.1:0-14049 GCA_004027915.1 Capromys pilorides
GGATACCATACTTTTCAGTGCAATAAATCATTACAATTTCTACAACTTGAGAAGCACTTGTTGTGAAAAGCAAAGAGGTAACAGAAAATGGGTTAATGACATGCAGCAAGCAGGTCTCATATATATGGAGAATTTCAGCTAGCACTGAAATTTCCTGAGGATTCATGAAACAAGCTGTGTAAGTCTAAGAGCATTTACAGGTGCAGTGATACCTTATATCTTGAATATTTCCCTAGTTGCTGAGATGAAATATCCAATATCAAGCTAAAGAAGGAAAGGCTTCTTTTGGCTCACAGTTTATAGAGGTTTCAGTCCACAAGCAGCTGGATCCAAAGCAGAGTGGAATGGAAGAGGGGCACCGTAGAGGAGAAACAGTCCATGGTAGGCAAAGGCAGCAAGCAGCGAAGTAACAGAAGCAGCAGCACCACCACCACTAGCAGTAGCTATCTGCCGCTCCTTTTTATAACTTCCAGGCTACCTGCGCTTGGGTAATGCCATACATACCCAAGGTGGGCCTGCCCATTAGTCACATTCTGAACTGTGTCACACTAATCAGTGGACTAACTTAGTAATTATACGTCCTTAATCCCCATGCCATACACTTACTCTCAAAATCACACACCCTAGATTCAACCATCTCTGAATAGATCCACCTATAGTACCTTGACAATTTGGGGGACATCTAGATACAAGCCATAACATTTTGTTACCATTTCTAGACTGAAAGGGGTAAAGGGAACAGCAGATCAATTGAGACAAAGAGGACTCTGTCGGGCACCTGGAAGAATTTGTCTTCATTTAGTCACTGATGGAAACTCTAGAAAGTGACTAAAAAGTCAGCAGAGGAAACAAACATCATTCTCTCTTTCTCTCTCTCTCTCTCTCTGCTTCTCTGTCTTTTTTGTCTCTTTGTGTCTGTCTCTCTTTCTCTGTTTCTGTTCCTGTCTCTCTGTCTGTCTCTCTCTTCCTTTCTCTGTCTCTGTCTCTCTTTCTCTGTTTCTGTCCCTGTCTCTCTCTGTCTCTGTCTCTCTTCCTTTCTCTGTCTCTCTCTGTCTCTGTTTCTCTTCCTTTCTCTGTCTCTCTCTTCCTCTCTCTGTCTCTCTCTGTCCTTCTTCCTTTTGTCTAGCTTTCTGTTCATGATCCCTTTTGCTGAAAGCTACTGAGAAGCCAGAGTAAAGGGAGGCATTCTTGCAGTCTGTGTACGCTGGTGTTCTGGGATTCCATACACTGTGACTACATGTAGACAATGAATAGGAGAAGAAATGGAAAAGCACCCAGAAGCAGTCCTTCAATGAGCTAAACTAGATAAGGCTAGAAAGTCAGGAGCACTGATCACTTCCTCAGTCTCCAGGAAGGGCCTAGTGTACTGAAGGTAGTGGAATGAAATGTTGCGTATACAGGATTGATGACTCACCATTGCATGGCAGTCCCAACAGAGAGAACACTGACAAAGTGACCCAAGATGGTCATGCTTACCTGTGCCCATGGCCCAGTTCTAGGGTTCCTGGGCTTGAGAAAGAAGCTGTAATTAAAAAAAAAACTGGCTGAAAACAAGGAATAGTATGTCACTAGACATCCTTTGAAAGGCAGCATGCCAAGCACTCAGAAAATGTAACAAGAGCAGAAATAGCAGCTCCAGCACTGGGCATCAGCCAAGGCTGCAGAAATGGCAGATGGCATTCCAGAAGATGTCACTTTTAGCCCTTTGGAGCACAGGCAAGACCATCCTACTCTTAGCCTGTACTCTTTAGACTGCCATTAGCAGGAGTTCAGTCAGAATAGTTATTCAAAAAGGGAGACTTGATAAAGGTAAGTGACCACATAATCTCATGGAACCCAAGCTCCTGAAGTGCAGTAGGTCTCCTGGCTAGGAGTACTGTGACTACATGTAGACAACGAACATTTGAAATTAAGACAGCCTCTCAGAGCTGGCTAGATAGCTCAGCAGAATAAAGCACCTGCTTAGGCAGATGCAGGGACTGCTGTTCAATCCCTGGGCATGCTGTGCCAGCCCTGCTCCTGGGGCGTGCTGAGACAGCTATGCTACTGGGGCTGGATATGATGGTGCGTGCCTATAATCCCAGTGCTTGGGAGGCTGAAAACAGGAGGCTCACTATGAGTTCAACCTATGTAGTGAGACCCTGGAGACCCTGTACTAAATACATAAAAAAGACAACTGTTCTGCCTGCCTGTTCCCTCCACTGTCACAGGTTCAGCTCCTCTCTGCTTTGCATGGGTGGGCTGCCACCACCTTAAGAAGGGGTAGGTGCTTCACTGTGCTTATAGAGTGATGACAAAATTGAGCCACCACAGAACTTTCATGCTCACTTGTAGGTTGGCTTGGGACCCCCAGAAGTAGCATGGAAGTGCTTCAATTATGACCTTATTTGTAAATAAGATCATCCCTTCTGTCATTGGCTAAGGTGAACTCATACTAAAGCAGAACTTTCATTCAGTGTAAGAGGGAGAAGACAGACAGGCAGCTGAAGGTGGCTGTTGGATGAAAGCCAGAGACGAATGTGTCTGAAAGCCCAAGAATACTGGTAGATACCAGCAAGCAGCAAAAATGTAAAAAGGCAAGGAAGTGTTTCTCCTCTACAGGTTTCAGAGAAAACGTGGAACTGTTGCGCCGTAAGCTTGGATGTTTGGCCTCCAAGACTGAGCTAATGTCTGTTGTCTAAATCCACCTACTTTGTGGTCCTTCTAATATACCCATTTCAGAATGTATGTGTGAGTTAAGTATGAAACAATTCCATTGACCGAATCTAGGTCATCTCTGTGAGGTATGGCAGTAGCCACCTGGCAGTCTCCATGCCAGTAGCACTTAGGTACTGGTAGCACAAATTCTGCAGCCTGAGTCCAGTCTTACTAAATCAGAGCTGGAGGCCAGCCCAGAAGTTGGATATAGTAATCTCTCTGACTTATTCCCATACTCCCTCAAACTTAGAATCCTCTGAGCAATGGCAGGAAGAAAGGGCAGGTGACTTGAGGGCATGTGGGAAGCAGGGTCATACAGTACAACTGGGACTTCAGTGTCTATTCATATGGGTGTGTAGGATTGAGATAGTTCCATAGAGAAAAGAATAGGAAGGGGTGGAAAGTCGAAAATGTCAATATTATTCCTCCTTCTAAATCTTAAGGAAGGCACCTGTGATTTTAAAAAATTCACTGGTGGGGATGGTATTAGAGATCTATAATAATCTTGTTACTGTTACTAAGAGACAGCTACATCCCAAGGCTGATTTGGGATAATGCAACATAGTTTACAAATAAACACTTGGCATAATTACAGGAATAATCACTGCAGTAGCTTCAGTATCCTGTGACTCTCATGGACATGTGGGGTCCCAATCTGTGGGGGAATCTCTCAACTTGGGCTTGGGCTGCATATCAGAATTACTTTATGACTCTAACCAAGCCCTGACACTGGCGATCCACCCCACAGTTCTGACTCTGTTGACCTATGATAGAACCTGAGTAGCAAGATTTTAAAAAGTGCCCAGGTAATTCTAACATGCAACTAAGTTCAAGAATGTTTAGGAAAGAAATGTATCATCTAGCCTGTGAGTTTTGGCATTTTTGTCACTAAGAAGAAAGATACTTCATCCAAGGTGAGTTTTCTAAGCGGAACAAAGAACAGGTTGGATCTAGATTTGAACTAATACTCTGTTCGCTTTGAACTAATAGCTGGTGTTGCAGACAGTGAGGTTGCATCTGTTAATGTAGGAAACCTTCAGTCTGACTCAAGATACACTAAGTTGTTGGAAGCACTCTGCTAGGGTATAGGATACAGGGGAGGGAAACCCCTACACTCGGCTTCTTCACTAGAACAAAAAGCAGACACCTGGAAATCTGTGTTGTCTCCTCATGACTGATCCTTAGTGTTAGTGTGAAGTCACTTTAGTATTTAAGGAGATTGAATATATTAAATATGATAGAGTACTTGCTATGGTTTGTATTAAACTTTTCCCCAAAGGATCATGTGTTCACAGGTGGCAAAGGCGACTAGTCCATGGGGTTCTAATGCCATGAAGCCATTACCCACTGAAAAATTTACAGCTGGGTGAGCTGTTAGGAGGTAGAACCTGGTCAGAGGAAGTGAGTCTCTGGGGACCTGCTTTGAGGGATGTGTCTTCTCTCTGGCTCTTTCCATGTCCCTGCTTCCAGAAGACCATGAAATGGTTTTGCTTCATCATGCCCTGCTTCCTGACATTCTTTATTTGGAGTCAGAAGATGCTGGGCTGAAATCTCAGGACCATGTCTTCTCCTTTCAGGTGTGGATGTCAGGTGTTTTGTCCAGCAATGGAAAGCTATCTAATACAAATGTTGTCTGTGCTACAAACCACACTTAAAGCAGCAGAGCTTGTAAATAAAGTACCCTAGATAAATAAATTGTGGAGTACTTACAACTGTGCCCAAGTTCTATTGTTCTTTCACTTAAATTCTAGTATTTAGTGAGAATTAGAGACAGTATCATGGTCGGGAAATTCTTCACAAGCCACAAAGTATCTTCTATATAATCCTAAAGTTACACAGGAGAGATTTAATCCCTCTGCTTTTTGTTTTCTTTTGTTTTTGGACCAAAGTTATCAGTAAGTGAGGCTTTTTAAGCAAAACATTGAATCCACTCACTTCATTTATATGAATAGATATGTATGTTTTAATATAAACTGAGGGGGAAGCACGGGAAGACAAAGTAAAAGCCAGAATTCTGGGCAGTCAAACGGCACCTAGGTAAGGACAGTGACTCTGTCTTCCCTGCCCCTGTTGCCCTTTAAATTCTGAATTGAATGGCAGGTTTGCTGGGATAGTCAGTGACTAATGCTGTGATCATTGTAGTGGACTGAGGCACTAGTGATGGAAACAATGGCAACTGTGAGCTTGCGCCAACATAGGTCAGATGTAGTGTGAAGACTTAGTCCTTGGCTTTGGGCTCTGTGGTCCTCCAAGCCACTCTATCACCAGCTGCTCTGGGCTTGGACTCTGTTAACTTAGCTCCTTGGTAAATAAAGCATTCTTGTGTGTTATAGTGAGGATCTGCAAGCTTGGCGCGGATTGGACTGTAGTGGGTCATGTGACTACCTACTGGGCTGCAGCTATTTCAGAGACCCAGGCATATAACTAACCCCTCTCCCCCAAAGAGGGCTCAGACAGGTTGGTTGAAAACACAGAAGGGGTGGTTCTTGAAGAAAGACGGGGTTACTATTTCCACCTTAGTGTTCTTTGAAGTAGACCTCCCTGGACGTAGGTTATAGATGAAGAAACGTGTGTAAAAGAATGAAGTTTCCTGTCCAAAATCACATAGGCCATAAGTGACAGAGACTTGTACTGGGTCTGCTAGCTTTCCAGACGTGGGAGGCTGAGGAAGGTGAAACCTTGGAGCCACTCACGTACCTGCAAGGACCTGTCCAACATTTTTTGAAAAAGTTTGGTATCCTCTTCCTCTATAAGTCTGTGACAGCTTTATGACTTATAGATCTCCTTCAAAACCTATCTTTGACTCATTTTTTACATTTTTTTCTCATTAAACTTTGTTTCAATAGCTCTCAAAATTCTGTGACAGATTTTTAGTCAAGTTGTTTCTATTCAAAAGTATTGATTTTAAAAACTAATAACTTAAAAACTCTCTCTCACATACACACACACACACACACACACACACACACACACACAATGGTCCACAAAACATTCTTCCCTTCTGAAGGTTATATGATGCGTTGCTATCATTAACCAGTCTTTCACTATTAAACTTAAATGGCCAATTGGGAGAAACTGTTCTGAGACCAGTGTTCTGCCACTGATTAAGACTCAGGTGGCAGGTGTTAGGGGTAATATTCATTTAGCCTTCTGAGTTTTCTGGGAAGACTTGGTGACCTTGCCAGCTCTAGCAGACTTCTTGTCCACAGCTTTGATGACACCCACAGCAACTTTATATCTTATATCATGAATAGCAAAATAACCCAGAGGTGGGTAGTCAGAGAAGCTCTCAACACACATGGGCTTGCCTGGAACAATGTCAACAATGGCAGCATCACCAGATTTCAAAAACTTGGGCCCATCTTCCAGCTTCTTAGCAGACTGGAGATCAATCTTTTCTTTCAGCTCAGCAAACTTTCAAGCAATTTGAGCCATGTGACAATCCAGGACAGGGGCATAGCCAGCACTGATCTGGCTGGGATGGTTCAGGATAATCACCTCAGCAGTGGAACCAGCTGTTTCCATTGGTGGGTCATTTTTGCTGTCACCGGCAACATTTCCACAGGAGACATCTTTGACAGATGCGTTCTTGACATTGAAGCCCACATTGTTGCCAGGAAGAGCTTCAATCAAAGGTTCATGGTGCATTTCAACAGACTTGACTTCAGTTGTGACATTGACTGGAGCAAAAGTGACCACCATGCCAGGTTTGAGAACATCAGTCTCCACTTGGCCCACCAGGACACTGCCCATACCACGAATTTTGTAGACATTCTGGAGAGGCAGCCACAAAGGCTTGTCAGTTGGGCAGGTGGGTGCAAGGATGCAATCCAAAGCTTCAAGCAGTGTGGTTGCACTGGCATTGCCACCTTTATGGATGCCCTTCCATCTCTTGAACCAAGGCATATTATCACATGGCTCCAGCATGTTGTCACCATTCCAACTAGAAATTGGCACAAAAGCTAGTGTCAGAGTTGTAGCCAATTTTCTTAATGTAGGTGCTGAGTTCCTTAACAATTTCCTCGGATCTCTTCTGGCTCTAGGGTGGCTCCATGGAATCTATTTTGTTAACACCAACAGTTAGTTGTTGCACAACAAGTGTATAAGCCAGAAGAGCATGCTCACAGTCTGCCCATTCTTGGAAACACCAGCTTCGAATTTATCAACACCAGCAGCAACAATCAGGACAGCCAGTCAGCCAGAGATGTGCCTTTAATCATATTTTTGATGAAGTCTCTGTGTCCAGGGGCATCAATGATGGTCGCATAATTGCTGTTCTCAAATTTCCACAGGGAGATGTCAATGGTGATATCATGTTCATGCTTGGCTTTCAACTTGTCCAAGACCAGGCATACTTGAAGGGACCCTTCTCCATCTCAGCAGCTTCCTTCTCAAATTTTTCAATGGTTCTCTTGTCGATTCCACTGCATTTGTAGATCAGATGGCCTGTGGTGGTGGACTTGCCAGAGTCCACCTGTCCAATGACAATGATGTTAATGTGAATCTTTTCCTTTTCCATGTTGGCTTTTAGTGGTTATTTTCACTACACCTGTGCTCTCATGGCAAATCCATTGCAAAAAAGCCTTGTCTTTGATTTCAATGTGTCTTTTTTTCTCCTGCCTAGATATTCCTTCCTACCTGATGTTTTAGGAAATATTTTCCTCAAATTTGATGTTCCAAACCATTTTTGAGTTTGACATTTTCTCTGGCTTACTCAGGAAAACAGGATTCCTCCTGGCTCATGTCCATACAGGCCTCCTGGGATATCTGTCAGCGAGCTTCCTTGTCCTATTTTAGTTGTTTATGGCATATCTTATCTTGATACTAAAATGTGAGTCACCCTCTGGGCAGTTTGAGCTCTTGCATAGTCCCTGTGGTAGGAAGCGCTTTGCTGACGTAAAGGTAAATATTCAGAGCATTCATGTGGGTGGATGGATGCAGAGTCCGTGCAGGCCCAGAGCTTTCATGCTACTTCCCTGGATCTTCTGACCTTTCTTTGGTTGTTCAAAAATAGGAAATTCTTGATTCTACGCCTGTGAATGTGGAAGATGTCCTAAGTACACAGGCTTTGAAAGGTAAAGTTGTAAAATATATTGCAGACCAGATATCTGTTTAGCGTTGCACAGATCATAAAGAATGCACTAAGGGATCTCGGGGTGTAGCTCAGTGGCAGAGTTCTCTCCTACATACATCCTTGGGTTCGGGCCCTAACACTGAAAAATTACATTCACAGTGGTCACTAAAAAGGTCTCATAAATTCCCTGGTTCCTCTCCGTGGAGACCCATGTGCCACTTACTTGAATGCTTAAGTGGTGGCTCGGCTGTTGGCAAGTCTCATCAATAAATATTTAATCAGTAAAAGCCTTCTTCCAGTCTCTCTAATGGTGTATGTTCCAAAACAAATTTCAAAATACAGATTTCTGTATGCTTTGAATGAGGTTGTTAGCACATTCGCAGAGAATCATTAATTTCCTTCTCATGGTGTGTCTGTGTGTGTCCCCACTGAGACCTGAAGATTCTATTTTAGGACAATTGGAAAGGAGGCATCACTTCACCAACCTGGATAAACAGCCTTCCTGGTCTGTTCATGAATGTGACTTAGAGGAAGAGAGCAGGGTAGAAAAGTAGGTGCACACACATCAAAGAAGACGCACCCAAGCTCCAACAGGCCCAGGCTTCAGGCGAGCTGGCTTGCGTTCAGATTCTAGCTGCATTTTGATTTCAAGAAGAAGATTGTCCTCTGAGAATGGTGGCATTTTCCTTTTGGTCATAATTTCCTCCTGTGAATGTTTGTTTGGGAAGACTCATGTTTTCCTGTTAGATACTGGGGCATGGAAGAATCTGGGAAAAGAGATCGAGGTGTGGTGTTGTTGGCACCTAGATCTGTGTTGGGAGACCCAGGACCCAAGGGAGAGTGGTTATCAGGAAGGAATACTCCCCAGTGAACATTCCCTTACCCAGTCCACTCTGGCCTTTGGAGCTTTCTGCTGTGGGCGATACCATCCCCAGCTTTCCAGTGCCTCCTACTCCACCATCAATCATGATATGAGCCAAGCCAGGACTGGGAACACCACCAGATTTGGCCACTTCCTTCAAACTCAGTCTGGCTTGTCCTCTCTATAACTGTCCTTGTCACTATCAAATGTTCCACCTGTCTGCTAATGTCTCAGTTCACAGTTGTAGCCATTTAAAGTTCTTTTCATGAAATATTGTTCATACATGTCTTTAAAATCCCCCTTATTGAGGAATGACTGATAAATAATAAGATATATATATATATATATATATATATATATATATATGAGATAGAGAGAGAGAGAGAAAAGTACGCACCTGTGAAACCATCACTACCATCAAGAGCCCAGATATACTCTTCAACTCCCCAAACCTACCCCTACTCTCTTCATTCTTATGTTTTGCTTTTGGTCTGCCATAGTCTTGCTTGTGACCAGCAGTGCCCTCTGCCTATCTCTCTGTTCTTCACTCCCAAACTCCCCTGGGTCCTCAGAAAGAGCTGCCTTATCTAGGTGAGGTAGGTGTGTAAAATTTATGTAAAATTAAAAAAGTTAGTATCCAGGAAAAAATTATGATAATATACTATTTTTACATAAAAGAATGAATGCAAAATAATTCAGTGTGCCACAGAATGTCGACACCTTAAGTAGAGTGAGTATCTGACTCGTGTGAGGGTCGTTTGGCCTCCCCTGCCTCATCTGGATTCTGGTCCTTTGGAATCCTGGTTGCTGCTCCATTGTCAACATGCCCACCTACCTCCCCGAAGTCTTCCTCCTGTGCCTTGCAGATTCCAGTGCACTGAGAACCAGTTGCCTTTGCCGGCATCCCTTTGGCTTCCCTCCGTTCATCCCAAGGGTGGCTACTCATTCTTTCTCATGCTGCACGCCTCAGGGTTATAATGTGACCTTTGTCAGAATGGGCCCACAGTTACCAGGTGGAGGTTAGCAAACAGACAACTGTGGGGTGGGGCTGGCAAGCTGGGAATCCTCAATGATGGCACAGCCAGACTGAGACTGGAGGGCAGCGATCGGTCTACCAGTGTGCTAGAGAAACTCCCTGCAAAGCTGCCCATAGGGCAGGTCGCTGAACTCCAGGGGAACTGAGTAGGTATCAGAATGACTCACCAGAAAGTTGCCAAGAAACCACTCCTAAAGAATGCTGCTGTGCATGCTGGGAAACTTCCTGAGGCACCCAGAGAACTTGTTAAGAAGCTGTCTTGAGATGCTGCTGAAACTTTCTGGGCATAGGCTCCATTCGATACCTCTCATGGTCTGCCATAGTCTTGAGATCACAGAGATCACAGAATCACGGAATAGAAGCATCATGAAACAGAGAGCCAGAAAAAAAGCCTTTTCTGTCTGCAATAGCTATGCTAGGAAAAATGTTACAAGACGCATCTCCAGCATCCCTTCCTGAGTAATGAAGGTCAGGTCAGAAGCCGAGAAGCAGTACACTGGTAACCTCCATCCCTCCCAGGCTTAAGATTCCTCTGCTTCTCATCTTTTTTGCCTCTAGGTTAAAGCCTGAAGTGTCTCGTTATGTTTTTTGAATAATGCATAAGTGAACAAACATTCAGACCCTTGCACTATGCTATAGTTGTCATTAGCGCTCTTCACCAAATATTTGTGATCATTCTCGGGCTCTTTACTGAAGTTGAACCAGTGAGTTGTTAACGAAAGAGAAGTAAACACAACAGAGTGTGGATAAATGTTTAACAAATGGATATTTTGAAGGAGTGGGGAAGAGGGCTGTGATGTGTAGCACTTGCCAATTACTGTAGTGCAAATATTCCTGCCATGGCTGAGCTCAGATTACCAAGATGACATCTCCAGATGAGGATTTAGGAAGAGATGCTACGTTTGGCTCTCAGCAAGCAGTGTAAGCTACCTCTAGGATGCCACTGCCTGAGGCACTTTGGTGCCCAGGCCTTAACAGCTAGTATAGTCCCTCTAGAGCTGGTTTTCCCTTTATGATGATAATTGAAAAAAAAATTAAAACAGTGGCCTCTCCATTAGGCTGGATTCCTGAGTGAACATGAAGAGTAGGGTTCCCCCCTTCCTGCTAATAAACAGCCCGATATGGGAGAAGTAAACATGTGTTTGTGTAAGTCGTGAAACTTGAGGGTGTTCTCTCCTAGCATAGTTTATTCTTAACTGATCGTTGCTCTTAACTCGGTTGACTGGAGCATCTTTGCCTGGGTGAGGCAGGGTAGTACTGCAGCTTGGACTCAGGGCCTTTGCTCAAAGCTGCATCTCTAACCTGTTCTTCATTTTTTTTTTTTATTTTGAGGTAGAGTCTTCCCAAGTGGCTACATTGCCCAGGCTGGGCTCCAATTTCCCATCATTTTGCCTCAGCCTCCCAGAGTATTCTACACTCCTTCCAATTATTCTCTAGTAGCACTGCCGGATTGAGTTCTGTATGTGTATTTCCTTCATGTTTCATCTCTAATGAAAATATTTAATGATCCTATTTAGTTTAGCATTCAAAACTCTCCAAATGTATTCTCACATCGCATTTTCTACCTTATCACTCACTGGCTTTTTTGCACATACTCTCCATTCCTCACCGTTTCTGTTGCTTTTTGCATGCTTTGCTTCGCCATCACCTATATTTTGCATAATAACTTGAACATGAAATGCTGAATGGTCTTCCTGCTTATCTCCATTGATCTCACACAATTCTCATTTCAAATGAAACATTAAATATATAACTAGACAAAATTCTAGAGAAAATATTCTAGGTGCCTTTAAAAGACAGATACTCCCAGAGTTTGAAGGTGTTTGCTAAGGAGAAGAAATTCTCTCCTTTATGGGTCTTGAATATGTATTAATGACTCGTGGAAGTAGGAACGGTACAGCGGAGATTAGGCTGAACAAAATGAGTGAAACACAAAAGCAACAGGCAAGAAAAAGAAATTGAATGGTGAAACCTCAAACGCAGATGAGCGGGAACAGCAGTGAATAGCAAGAAGCAAATTCCCTCCAAGTGCCCAAAGCCAGTGTTAGGGCTTCTGTCTAGATGTCCCATCAAGCAGTAGTGGGTAGGGCCTTTTCAGAGGTGGCTAGATCTGGAGCGCGTCATTGATTCATTAGGCAAAACTAAGTTTAAGAGAGATAGGATTAGGGCCAAATAAACTTCCCCTCCTTTAACTTTGGTTGTGTTGTATTTTTGTCTCAGCAACAAAAACAGGTGTGACGTCAACCAGTGACACAATAGTATGTTTCATAAAGGAGCAGGCAGAGGAAACATTAGCGAGGAAGCGCAGCACGGATTCCATCACACATATCAAGCTGCTCACGTTTCTTTGTTTTGGGCACTGCACTGGGAAAAGCTTCACCTTTTTGAATTCTCATGCTTCTGTGAGAACCAGGTATAATTTTAAATTTTTATTTGGAAATTAAGGCTTAAAGACATGAAAGAGTATGCCCAACATCTCAAAGCCGGAGAGCTGCAGGTTGTTGTTCCTTCCAATAGCTTTCTTTTTCTTAGTGCAGCTGGCTTTGCTCAGGCTTCCCCACAGTGCCAGGTGCCCCCACCCCAGGATATGAGTCTGCTTTAGCCTAAAGCAATCCTGTCATTCCAGCCCCTGCCAGTGATTGACTAAGGGATAATCACTTTACCCAGTTGTAAATGAGCTAGGAGGAGTAGGCTGACTTTGAAGCTGTGGGGAAGGTTGTTCCTTTCAGAACAGGACTCTTACTGCATGTCAGAGTAGTTGCTGTGACACATACGAGGAGCTCCACAACCACTCATAGGCTGAGGACTAATGCAAAGCACTCAAGATGGCAAAAAGGTGATAAACATCCGGGCCTGTGATGGCTTCCTGAAGTGAAAATTTGACTGACTTTCAAACCACTTTTCCTCCCAACATCGTGGTAGGAAATCATCTTTCTCTTTGTAGGACCCTTGAATTTTTGTGTGCCCCAAGTTATCCTAAATGGTAAATACACATCTACGTGTTCCCTGTATTACTTAAGATTATAAGAATAAAATCAATAGAATGAATATAGATATGGATATAGATACAGATCTTTTTTTTAACAGAACATGATACAGAAGAAGCCACCATGGCCATCCTCATACTGGAGAGAGCAATAATGTGGTGGTTTCTCAGCCCAAGCAAATGGAAATGTTGAAGGCCTGGAAGGTCCCTGGACAGTTGCTGCTGTTCATCAGTACTGGAAAGTTCAAGAAAACAGAAACTGATGTGCAAAGACAATGGTCTCCAAGGATGTGCCACTTAAGCAGACTGGAGCCCTTCAGAAACACTCAGCTTCTTTTTCCCCTTTTTCATCCCATCCAGACAAGAAGCCTATTGGCTGGTGCCAGCCACCACCAAAGTAGATTCTCCCCACCCGGTTTGTTGGCTTACATGCCAATCATCCCTAGAACTGCCCCAGAGAAACACCAAGAGCTATGCTTTGTGAATTGGATAGGAGTTTCTTAATCCAGTTAAGTTAACATATCAGAATTTACTCTCCTGGGTTCACACCTTTTAAAAGCATATATGTCTCCTGCGTGGATTATTTGATGTTTTTAACAGTTGCTGCAGCTCATGAAGACAAAGATATGTATTTTTACAACTCACTGTTTTCTCAAGCAAAGAAATATGTCAGGTATTTTAGAAAAAACTTTAAAGGGCTGGGGAGATAGCTCAGCAGTCTAAGATCCTGCCTGGCAAGCACAAGGATCCAGGTTTGATCCCCAGAACCCCATACTATGCCAGCCCCAGAATCCTGGACAAGACATGCCAGCCCTAAGACCAGGTGTGATGGAGCACATCTGTAATCTCAGCCCTGGAAAGGCTGAGACAAGAGGATCAGTAGCTTAAAATTCTTTTTTTCTAATTTAAAAAGCAGAATTCTCACAATTTAAATTAACAAACTTTAATTTAAAATCTACTCATTCAAAATGAATTGTTCTTCCCTCTTGGGATAACTGTTACTATTGATTATGTCCAGCTCAAAGGAAGGTGTTCTTTGAAGGTTTCATGGTCTTTCTGTACTTGGTATGATCAACTTTTAGGTCTTAAGTAAGTACTATGAAATATGCCTACTCCTCAAAAGATAAATACGATACCAGGCCAGAACAATATCATTCATCAAATTGAATAACCTATAATGATGACTTACAGTGATAATTTATTTTTAGTGCTCTCCCAATTACTCTATGCCTCTGATAGTGATCCAGATGACAGCAATGGAGGGTAATTGACTTGTGCTTTGAGATATTGCTTAATGCTCCAGGAGCACTATGGCTATAAAGGAGGTGCTAAATATAATCAGAAGTATGGTTTTGGCTTTAGGACTCTGTCTGGGCTCTAAAATACATAGATCA
>PVKN010025693.1:0-14030 GCA_004027915.1 Capromys pilorides
CTTTATCCTCCAGGATTTGGGGATCAAACCTACAGCCTCACACATGCTAGGAAAGTGCCCTTCCAGGGACCTATACCTTAAATCTTTTTCCCTTGAGGCCCATCAGATAAGGAATCATTGATGGGTGGAGAATTTGGGGTGCATTATCTGAGCCCCTCCTCAGTTCCATCCATCTTCACATCCAGCCTCAGGATGGACTCAGGGAAGGCCTGGTGCCTCCAGAAACATCCTCATCCCAGAAGTTCTGTGCGAGGAGAGGCTGGGTGCCAGGCTGTCTGTTGAAAACAAATTGGTGACATCTTTGGGTGTGGAGGACGTACAGAGGCAAAGTAGCCTCTTGGCACAAGGGACACCCCTGCCTGCCTCAGGACAGGAGGGGAGTTGGTTTGTGGGTTATCGGAATGCTGAGTGGCCTTTGGAACTGCATGTCTCATTTGCTGCAGGACACACACTGAGGAGGCCATGGCACATTTGGGCCCAGAATGTAGACAGCTTGGCTCTTGATCTGTGGCAGTCTTGTCCTCAGATAGGATACCTCTGAAATGATGGCTGTGGGGAGCCCTAAGCAGGGGTGGAGGCCAAGATGCTATAGGAGGGGGCCCCTAATGATGAGGAACCAGGGACTCAGGTTACTGCAGAACTTCGATATTCTTATCCTCTTATCACAGTCACTTCCCCTCACCCAGGTCTGAGGCCAGAGGGGGTCTCTTAAAGGAACACTGGCCCATTTCTGGCCAGTAGCCCTATAGGCTGCCCTCCTCACGACTTTTTCTCCCAAACTTAGGTGAAGGACATGCTTTCCCCTTTCTCTTATTTTTGGGAACTGGGAATGTGTAACACTTTTCCAGGTTGAATGTCCTCCCTCTTGCAGCCCTCCTGCATCCCACACCCCAGTTGTCTATTGTGCACTGAATCTGAGAGTTCCCTGAAGTCCGTCTGGGATGGGGTCCCAGAGAAGAGGCCCATGGACTTCTGGGAAAGTGTCACTAGTAGTTCTTATCCACTCCTATCTCTTCTGGCTTCGCTCAAGCCCATTTCTCTTGATTCCAGAGCCTGCTGAAGTGCTTGGAGGACCCTGGAGAAAATGTGTGCCCCACACTCAGCCCACCCCAGCCCCTGCCCAGACCCACACTCTGCTCCCCTCCCCAACCAGGGGCCCTGGGCAGGGCAGCTTCCTGCCTTCCCCATGGGGAAAGCGGGGGTGACATGCAGGTGGGCGGGCCCCATGCCCACATCCGGGGGCTGCCAGAACCTCTCCTCAGAGCCACTTCTTCTGCTCATCTCCAAGCCCTCTTTCTACCTCCTGCCCCCATGGCGCCTATACCTGCCTGAGGACCCTGGTCCTCACCACAGCCCTGCCCTGCCCTCCTGTCCCTCTAGCCGCTGAGGGACGTATGAACATCCAGCCCAGTGTCAACAGGCCCACTTGGCCTGAGTGAGACCCCCACCCCCCCCACCCCCCACACACACTGTGCTAAGAGGCCAGGCTGAAGCTGAGGCTGAGGCTGAGGCTGAGGCTGGGGGAGGGGTGGGCTCTGAGCAACTGACGCTGCGAAGTCTTTTGGTCTGCGGGCCTGGACCCTGATTCTATGTCTCTTCCTTCATAGTTTCTCTGGGGAACACCTTTAGAGGAGCTAGGACTTGATTTGAATGTCCAAAAGAGAAGGACATTTTCTGGGCTGAGGTCAGTGGGGTTGAGACTCAGGGAAAATGTCCTTTTCTTGTGCTGGAATTCAGGACTCCTTGTTTTAGGCATTCATTGAACGTCCTGTCAGGGAGTTCTTCGTTCAGGGGTCACCCCCAGTGCCCTCAGTCAGTCCCAGACTTTTGGGCTGTCCCCTGGAGCTGGTGCTGTGGAGGTGGTGGAGAGCAGCCTGGGGTCCCGGAAGCCACCTGCCCAGCACATGTGAAATGGTCTCCTCAGCCCCCCTCCCGCCAATACCCAGCAATGTCTGGTTTCCTGTCAGTCTGTCCTCCCCAGGGAGGGGAGGGGTGGCTAATCTCCACTGTGGTGTGGGGGCGGGCTCCAAGACCGTTGGGCGCCCTGAGATCTGGCCCACGTGGTCTCAGGGTTATAAGCCCTGCCCGCCCTGAAGGGCACCCCACTTTGGAGCCTGGAGCACAGGGCTTGCTCTCCTCAGCCCTTCAGCATCAGGTAAGGGCCTTTACGCCTGCCCTAACTAGGGTCTTTTGACTTTGGGCCATAAGGGGTCATGAGGGGCTTGGGTTATGGGGAGGGGCAGGGAAGTCAGCTGCCTGGGCACCAAGATTTCCTAGTAGAGTTCTAGGCAAAGAGGTGCCACAGCCCTCAGACTCACTGGCCCTCGTGGTGGGACAGCTTCTTAGAGTTCTTTTTTTCTCCTCCCCTAGAGGTAGGATCAGAAGGTAAAATGAGCTGAGTGTGTTGGGACATGACCGTAATGCTGGGTACTTGGAAAGCTACAGTGGGAGGACTGGAAGTTGAGGCTAGCAGGGGCAATTTAGTGACCCTGTCTCAAGGGATAAAAGGGGCTGCGAGTTAGCTCAGTGGCAAGCACGAAGCCCTGGTTCAATTCCCAGTATTTAAAAAAAAAAAAAAAAAATGGAGAAAGAAAAGAAAAAGAAAAATGATGTGGCTTCTGCCCCTCCCCACCCCCCAGAGGAAGAAACAGGTGTCTAAGGCCCGTAGGAGGAGAGGTGGAGAGCAGGGTGGGCGAAAGCTTAAAGTGTTCCCCAGCCAAGGACGACGTGCATCGCACCACTTCCCCCACCCAACATGGCTACCATTTCTGTTGAGGTATGAGGCTCCTGCTTGGGGAGCAGCGGGAAGTGAGGGAATCAGAACCTTGGGCCTGGGAGGAGGCTGGGAACAGAGGTCCTGGAGGCTAGGAGGCTGTGGCTGCCTCAGTTGGACTCTGGACAGCAGGCAGTAGGTAGTGTGGCTGGGGACGGGGGTCAGTCGCCTGGTTGAAGAACTAGGGGCGGAGGTGAGGCCTCCAGAGTAGCTGGGTTACTATCTATCGGGAATATCTATCCCTGAGCACCTCCTGAGCACGCTACCTGAGTGGGGCCTGGTAGGGTGGAGCCCTAGGGGAAAGGAAGAGGGAACCAAAGAGGAAGTGGGGGAGGGAGGTAGAGCAGGCAAGTATGGCGCCATGCTGAGTCACCACCCACAAGGCCCAGGGCGGGCCCTCTGGGGGTCACGGATGGGGTGGAGGGGTCTTACAACGCCGCCGCACAGAAAGGGCTGGGGAGCAGGGGAGCTCTCCAGGCCGGAGTCAGGAGAAGAGCGAAGAGCGGGTGGCCAGAAGAGTACACACAACGGACAGACAGACAGTGCAGTCACCCATAAAGTAGAAAGCACTACTAACAGCACTGGAGGGTGTAGTGTTTCCTACTTTATGGATGAGTGTACTGTGGGCTTCGGAGACCACGCCACGCTGCCACCACCCGCTACCGTCTGCCTGCGCTTCAGGACCGTGTGAGACAGGTGAGCACCTCTTGTAGCCCCCACCCTACTTGGACCCCTAAAAGGCCTGCCTTGTCTCCCACAGCGGTCCTTCTTGGTCCCTCACACCTGCATCTCTGCTGAAGTCCCGAGTGGGTAGGGGAGGGCTGCACATGCGGGCCTGGTGCAGCAGCCACAGGTGGCTGGTGGGAAATGGGGGGCTGGGGGGCCAGGCACGGGCCTTAATACTAATAAAGAACGGATTCTGCTTTTCTTTTGTCTGAGACTCTGTTGCTGGTTTTTTTGGGGGGTGTGCTGGGTGGGAGTGCATGGTATAGACTCGTAATGCTGGGAAGGATTCCTTTCTGTTGCCCAAGAGAGAAAAAAACTTGCTTTTGGAGAAGGACTGAAGAGGCTCCAGGCCTGGTCAGGTTGCAGCCAGAGGCAAGAAGCTCCTGCAATCTGAAGGGCAGATACATGAGAGGCCCCACCTCTGACCCTAGCTCCAGTCCCGCTGTGCTTTCCACTTACTCTCTACAGCCCCAAGCTGAAGGCTACTTGCCTCTTGTTTTGTTGGTGTTTTTTAGTGATGTGAGGAATTGAACCAGAGCCTTTGCATGAGCTACTTTATTTATTTATTTATTTATTTATTTATTTATTTATTTATTTTTGGTACCGGAGATTGAATTTAGGGCCTTGTGCTTGCCAGGCAGGCGCTTAAGCCACTGAGCTATATCCCTAGCTCTGAGCTACTTTATTTATTTATTTATTTATTATTGATACAGGGTCTCATTGTGTAGTTTAGGCTGGCCTTGACTCACCAGGTAGCCCCAGCTGGGCTCACATGCAGCTGTCCTCCTCCTGCCTCAGCCTCCCTGTGTGTTGGGATCACAGGCACCCACCGTGGTGCTTGGCTACTTCTGGTTTTAATCTATGACTGGGAGTGTAAGTTCTTTTTTTCCCCATCTTTTGAGTCAGGGTTTCACTTTATAGCCCAGGGTGGCCCTAGAAATCACAATCCTCCTGCTTCAGCCTCTTGAATGCTGGAATTACAGGCCTGTACCAAGTGGCCTGGCTAGAGTCTTTGGTGGTATAAGAAATGGGCAAAAACATTATAGCATACTGTGTGCGTAGAGTCGTATACATAAATGAGGTTACAGATACTACTATGCAAAACACACATGTACCAGCATGCATGTGCATTACATATAGGTTCTATAAATGTATGCTAGCAATATACACGTGCAATGACAGACACATGGGATACAGCTGGCATGTTACACAATGACAAATGGCCATATGCTTACTGAGGGCACACACATTTGACAGTATTCACAGTCATATAAAACATGACATTCTCCAAAGACTTAGTGACATTCACAATAAACACAGTGGCTCCAAACATATACACATAGGGTGACATTTTCTTATGTGATGATAAATATAAAATAGACACATGGCGTTGAACATGGTGGTGTATGCCTCTAAACTGAGCCCGTAGAAGGCAGAGGTGGAAGGTTCACCCAGAGTTGAAGGCCAGCCTGGACTACACAGTGAATTCAAAGCCAGGTGAGACTACATTGAGAGACTGTCTCATACAACCAAATTAATAAAATAAAATAGATACATGATATTTATTCACATATTTACCCCCCATATCTGTGGGTTCTACATCCATAGATTCAACCACCCTTGAATCAAAAATGTTTGAAAAAGTGTGCTTGTACTTATAATCTACAAGCTTTTATTCCCCCTTATTATTCTCTAAATGCAATATAACTACCTACTTTGCATTTAAATTGTATTTTCTCACTATCATTCAGATTGTTCTTAAACTCACTATGTAGCATAGACTGGTCTTGAACTTACCCATAGACTGGGCAATATCCTCCTGCTTCAGCCTCCCAAGTGCTGGGGCCTGGCTACATTATATTAAATCTTATAAACGATTAAAAATGATTTTAAAAGTATACAGGAGAGCTTGTGTATGTAGCGCCATAGTAGAACACTTGCCTAGCATGCACAAGATCTTGGGTTAGGCCCCAGCACCACAATACAAAAATAGTATACGGTAATGTCTGTCTAGATTATGTGCAAATACTACACCTCTTTTTGTTTTTATTTTTTTGAGATGAGATCTTTCTATGTGGCCCAGGCTGGCCTGGAAGATCCTGTAAGTACTAGGATTATAGGTGTGGGTCACCATATGTGGTATCGATATTCCTAGGTCATGACAGAGGTGTTATTTAGAAACTCAGTAGTAGATTCAACCACAGAAAAGCATCTATATTATATATAGACCCTAGTAAATAGACAAGCAGTGACATGCAGAAAGGTCTAGCCATGTGCATCCAGTGAAATTCACAGACATAACAGCACACATGTATATAATGCTGTTCACATACACAGGAAGAAATGCATGTCAATTCTATTTGTGCATAGTGTACATATGTATTTGCATAATGGCGTGTGTATTTGCTTAATGGCATGTATATATACCCTGCCATAAACGTCAGCAACACGCATCGTGCAGTGGCACACATACAAATCTATAGATCTGTGTAAAGGAAGTGAACGTGGTACCCCCTCCCTGAGCACCCCCTCCCCTCCCTCCTTCCATGGGCTCTGGGTGGAGCCTACTGTCTCAGTGGCTCTGTGGTTTAGGATTGCTGCTGCTGTTCCACAGGGTTGCCACATGAGGGACCCCGACCTCAACTGAGACCAGCTGGTCCCCTGCCTCCCAGGTTCACACAGGAGAGGAGCTGTCAAGCGACAGCCCTCCTGCAACCCCTCACGAGGATACCCCTCTCTCTCTCTCTCTCTCTCTCTCTCTCTCTCTCTGGGGTCTCTGCCTGGGCCCCTGCTGCCACATGTACAAGTTGATCCCTGAGTAAGGGAGTGCCTACATTTTTTGTTCTAAAAAGCCATTTTCTCCTAGCAAAAGGGTGTAAGGCTAGACAGAAGATGGACTTCCTGACAATTCAGGACAAAGCCAGCCCACCAGGTCACGTAGTCTCCCCTGGTGGCTTGGGACGACCAGTTTGCTCCCCAGATGTGGTCAGTCAGGAGGGAGCTGGGCAATGTCCTCAGTTAATTTCTACCTCTGTCTCTTTGCTGTGTCTTCCTGTTTTCATCCTTTTCTCTTTGTTTAATCTCAAATCCCATCTTTTCCAGTCCTACCCTTATCTGTGGTTGGTTCTCTGTCATCCTTCTCTTGTCTGTATCTCTCCCCGCATGGAGAGGACAGTCTCCAGCCCCTTGGCCTCATTATGGCTGTTGGGACAAGAGGCGGACCTGAGCTGGCATCCCTTGAGTGAGGAACCTGCTCTTCCCTCTGTCCCGACCCTGCCAGCCGGTCCAGCCCACCAGTCCAGCACCATCACCATGGAAACCAGCAGCAGACTTCCTATTGGCAGTCAGGAGAGGAGGAGGAGGGGGGAAAGGAGGGCTGGCTCTCCCAGGCTCCCCCCCCATTCTGAGGCTCAGCCCTCCTCTGCACCCACCATCTCAGGGCTCCGGGGCTGTACGGGACCCCTGCAGTCCCCTGGGCTGAGGCTAGCAGTGGGAGAGACTATGAGGCAAGCAGCCCATCGACCCAGGCCTCCTTAGGACCAGCCCGGCCACCCAGCAAGCGAGTAAGAGCAACGGAGAGAGGAGCGGGAGGTAAAGGACCACAGCAGAACACTGGAGCTTACCCTCAGTAGCCCCTGTGGACCCTCGCCTGGCTGAGGGGTCACGATGGATGGCCAGACCCACAGACGCTGAGAGACACACTGACACCGATGCATGCAGCTGCACAACGCCAACACACTCAGATACAACCAGTGACAGCATCACACACTGCCACAGCCCTGCAATACAGACACCCACACGCCGAAACAGCTGGCAACTCGGAAACAGGCACAGGCAGTGACACACAGCACCACCCTCCTCAACACACACAAGGGCAGCGACACCCTCCAAACACACAAGGCGATGCTGGCCTGAGGGAGCAGCCGGAGAGACACACGCATATCCTCACCCCAGTACTGCTGTGTGTGGCCTCGGCACATCCTCCCCACCCCCACAGGGACACCCTCGTCTCTCCACACACTCAGGCACACACACACACAACTACGAACAAACACAGCTCACATACCCCCGTCTCCAGCTCCGGCTGTCCCCACGCCTTTCGAAGCCTCTTTTTGGGTCAGGAAGAACTCGGCCAACCCAGATGGAACCACAGTGAAGCCAAGAGCTCAGAGGAGGAAGGTCTGCCCCGGAATGACCCTCTCTAGTGCCCCCACTTGGCTGGGTGATGTACCCTGGCCTGAGTTCTGGGGCTTCTTGGCGCTGCCATGGAGCAACTGACAACCTTCCCCCTGCCTGGGGACCCCAGAGCCATGGAACCCTGGGCACTGCCCGCCTGGCAGAGCTGGACTCCAGGCCAGGGAGGCGAACCTGGAGACAGAGCCCCAAGTATTGCTGATACTCCAGCAGCTCTGCAGAGTAGAGAAGTGAGTTCCCAGCCCCATGGAGCCCAGAGTCTGGGGCCAGTGGTAGGCACAGACCCTGAAGGAGCAGAGGCTGGGCTTACCAGCTTGAAGCAGCAGGCAGGGAGCTCTGGACGTGGCTACCCAAGGGTAGAGGATGAGGAGATGCAGGCTTCGCCTAAGGTAAGGGGTCTGGGGGATGGCCGGGGTCTGCAAGCTGGGCTTCTCATTACGTCTCCTTGCTAGCCAGGAGGCAAAACTAAGAGGGGCAACCCAACTGCCTGCTTGCCTCTCCTGGCCTGTCTCTGTGACTATGTGTCCTTCCTTTACTGGACAGGAATCTCAGGGACTCCATTTTTGGCCATTTGTCTGTCCTCTCCACCTGTCCATCTACATCTAGCCCTGCCTCTCTGTCTATCTGTGTCTGATAATCTGTCAGTCTGTAACTCCTCCCCCATGAGTCTCTCTGTCCTTGGGGGCTGGGGATGTGGGGGGTGTGGAGGTGTTAAGTGGAATCAGAGTCCAGAGGAGGCAGATTAGGGCGAGGGCTTGGTGCCCGGCTGAGCCAGCGAGGACCTGCCTGGTGGGTGTGAGTAGTCTCCAGTAGAAGGGCAGGAATAGGGCGCTGGGGGAAGCGGAGGTTTTGTGGACCATGCAGAGCTGGAGGGGTCAGAAGGGGAGTTTGAGCTGGCATTTTTCCGGAGGAGGAGATGGACAGGGTTGGGAAGGATCGGAGAACAGGACTAGCTGCACCAGGCAGGAGGTGTGGAGCAGTTGCTCCCCGGAGGACCTGCCTTCCTCTGGGTCCCTGAGCCCCTCTCTGAAGGGCTGGGATGCAGGAAAGAAACTTCATGTCTCCTTGGACTGTGGAGGGGAGATGCTTCCCAAAGAGACTCTGACTGGGTGGAGTTGGTCCCCGAGGCACTGTACCTGGTCCTTTCTCATGCTAGGCCACGCTGAACACCGGCTTTGGGGACCAACCCAATCTGGAGCTGTTGAGGGCCCTGGGGGAGCTGCAGCAGCGCTGTGCCATCCTTAAGGAGGAAAACCAGATGCTGGTGAGGCTCGGAGAGTTGGGGTGCTATCAGGTCCAGCCAGGACAGTCTGCCTCAGTGCTCGCCTCCTCACTCCGGAGACATCTCTCATGAGGAAGTCCTGTGAATGTGACATAGTCCCACAATGCAGGGTGAAACCTGGCCTAGAGGTGCCAAGGACCCCACGATGAGCCCAGGTTCTGGCCCAAGGTCCACACGGTAGGATGGGTGTGTGGGTGCCCAGTGCGCTCTAATTCTGGCTGCCCCCTTGTCAGAGAAACAGCAGCTTCCCGGAGACCGAGGAAAAGGTTCGGAGGCTAAAGAGGAAGAATGCGGAGCTAGCCGTCATTGCCAAGCGCCTGGAGGAGAGGGCTCGGAAGCTGCAGGAAACCAACTTGAGGGTGGTGAGGATAGAGTCTGGGTGCTCAGGAAAGAGGGGAGCCAAGGGCCGAGGCTCAGGGACTGGGGCTTGGGAGTCATGGGCTCCTAGTACCCAGGAGTGCAGGCACCCAGGAGCTGAGGGTAGGATAGGCAAACCCTTGCCCAGGGAGGAGGTGAGAGGTTGCCCCAGGAGGGAGTGAAAGGCTGGCTGGGGAGGATCCCAGGGAGGCAGGGAGCAGAATTCTGGATCACCACGTGCTGGCCGCAGCCTCCTGCTGAGCTCATCTCAGGGTGTAGAGCTGGAGTGGGGGCAGGGACAAGACCCATCACATTGGCAGCCTGGAATCAGCACCGTCTCTTGGGCCCAAAGTGAGAGGTGGCATTAACCCCTTCAGTCTCAGTTGGGGAAAGCCAAGAGGCAGCCCAGTGAGGCTGACTGTCCTCTGGAACCCCAGGCTGGGTGGTGGAGATGAGCTTCATCCTCACTCCTCCTCTGAGAAGGGGTAAGGAGTGGAAGAGTGCCTTAGCCTCTCAGGTGACCCTTGTCTTTACCCATCCTCTGGCTAGGTGGGTGCCCCCCTGCCCCGGCCTGGGGCCAGCTTGGAGTTGTGCCGGAAAGCCCTAGCGCGTCAGCGAGCCCAGGACCTCAGTGAGACAGCCAGTGCTCTGCTGGCCAAGGACAAGCAGATCGCTGCCCTGCAGCAGGAGTGCAGGGAGCTGCAGGCCAGGCTCACCCTGGTGGGCAAGGTGCGCGCAGCCTCGGGTCTCTCCAGCTCAATCCCGTGCAGGGCTAGGGCTGTCAGCAGGCCTTGTGGGCTGTGGAGATGTTAATGAGATGCAAATGAAGGGGGAAGGTAGAGGCTGCTGGGGAGTAGGTTCCCCTGGCAACGGCCCAGGTGGGAGGGGGGAAAAAGAGGCTGAACTGTGGGGGTGGAGCTATGAGTCCCAGACTTGGGCATTTCTGTTCTGGCTTGAGCTATGTGCCAGTAGGTCTGGAGGTATGAATCCACACAGATCTCACACTTATGTGAAGGAATGCTCACAAGGCTTTTAGCACCAAGCCAGGCGGGCTGCGAGCGCCCAGTAAATGAGTTGGGGTGGATGTCTCCACACGGGCTCTGGGAGCATGTGTCTGTAAGCACGCACATAGTACCAGGCATGTAAGGCATGGGAGGATGGATCCGCGCCTTTCCCCGCATCGGAGCTCCTCTGCCAGGCGGCGGGCGGCCCCTGGCGGGGATGACTGGAGGGCGGGCAGGGTCAGGTCCGTTTGATTCCCCTCCTGGTCACTATATCCCAGGAGGGTCCCCAATGGCTCCTCGTGCGGGACTTTGACCGGCTGCTGCGCGAGTCCCAGAGGGAAGTGCTTCGGCTGCAGCGGCAAATCGCCCTGCGCAACCAGCAGGAGCCGCCCCCGCCGCCTCGGCTGCCTGGCCCTGCCGTCCCCTCCAGACCTGGGGCGCGGAAGCCGGTGGCCCCGGGAAAGGTGAGCCAGGCAAAAGGGCTGGTATGTGTGTGCTCGCGCGGGCTGACTAGGGGTGGGGGCGATCCCGGGAGCCCCTAGCGCGCTGATCAGAAGGAATTCAGCGGTGGGGTGCGCACTCCCATGGGCTGGGGAGCCCTCCCCACCAGGGGCAGGCGACCTCTCTGTACCTCGCATGTTTGCACCTGCACCAAGCCTCACTGAGGTCCCCGGGTTCCGCCTCCCTTGAGGACCGCCTGGCGCCCCCGCGGTGCCGCCAGTGGTATGGCCCGGCCGCAAATCCCTGGTTGCCCTGGCAGCCGCCCTGGGCCCAGCCCGCGCCGCCTTGTCCGCCGCCGCCGTAGAGCGGGGACGCCCCTTCCTGCGCCCGCCAGCCCTCCAGGCCTGGCCCGGGATCCCCGGGGATGCGGTGAGTCCGACCTGGCTCCAGGTACTGGAGACCTTCACTGAGCGCCAGGCTCAGGCAGTCGCTATCTGGACGGCCAGGGATCCACTTCGGACCCCAAACACCTAAAAGGGGTCAGACTCTTAGCTAGGGAGCATCTAGGTCCCCGCTTCCTTCAGGGAAAAGGAATGAGAGTCCCTATAAAGCCTGGGGTAAGGGGCGTTGCTATGTCAGGTTCTGCCCCTCTGGCCAGCCCATGGAGGGGGTGCCCTTTCCACCAAGAGCCATCTTCCCCAAAACTTTGCACAGGATGTGCAATAGGGTGGGCCTGAAGGCAACCAGGAGGCGAGCTGGGCCAGACTGGCCTTGTTCTAGGCCATGTTCAGGTTTGGATGGTCCAAAACCCCTAGCTCTTTTTTTTTTTTGGTACCGAGAATCAAATCCAGGACCTTGTGCTCGTGCTTGCCAGGCAGGCGCTGTGCCGCTGAGCTATATCCCTGGCCCTGAACCCCTAGCTTTGAGAACGCCACATCCTTGGGACCCAAGCGGCCTCCTACTTTCCTGCCAGTCGCTGAAGGACACCCAGGACAGTTATTGAGTGCAGAGCAGGGCAGCTGCCGAATGCTAAAAAGGGAAAGCTTTGGCCTGGATACAGGACCCATCTCCCAGAGTGCTCATGGGTCCCAGGATCTCAGAGACTTGTGTCTGGGGGACAGGGGTGCAGTCCCGGTACCTGCACATCAGCTGGACATGTTGAGAGGGGGTGGGCAGAGAGCATCCCTGCCCCTTCCGGGACAGTGAGCTCATTGTTGAACCTGCCCCGAACTGGGAGCCTCCTGAGGGCAAGCTGGGCTGCAGCAGCTGCCCGTGGGCCCTGTCCTCAGGTGCCAATTCCTTGTCCCCGGGCATTTCCAGGCCACGCCCCAGGAGGATGTGGACAGCCCACCGGTGGTGGTAGGGGACCCTGAGACACAGCAGAGGGTGCAGCAGCTGGTAAGTCCCAGGTCAAGGGCTGGAGGTGACCTGCTGTGGTCGATCTGCCTTCCCCCCTGAGGAGCCTTGGGTCTGACCCTATAGGAGTCGGAGCTCAGCAAGAAGCGAAAGAAATGTGAGAGCCTGGAGCAGGAAGCCCGGAAGAAGCAGAGGCGATGTGAGGAGCTGGTGAGCTCTTAGGCTGCCCCGGGACCATTCCTACCAGTCTTCTGCTCAGTCTCCTCCACCCCTCTTGCTCTCAGGAACACACCGTCCTTTCCCAGCGGGTGCAGGGGAGAAAAGCCTCGCCTGGGAGGGCAAGGTGCTCCGTATGTGGAGAGGACACTGGGTGCTGGGCCCCTCCTCAGAGCTCTGCTGCCCCCTTAGGAACTGCAGCTGAAAGAAGCCCAGAATGAGAATGCACGTCTGGTGGAAGAGAACTCTCGGCTCAGTGGCAGAGCCACCAAGAAGGAGCAGGTATCACTGTTCCTTAGGACTTTAAGGCTCTGGTTCTGGGCAGAGGTTGAGTGGTGGGGTGCAGTGTGAAGAACACTGCCACCCTGGTGAGCAGGCCCACTGCCCAGCTCCTGGCCTATGTCCCCCCACTAGGTGGAGTGGGAGAATGTGGAGCTGAGGGGCCAGCTCCTGGGGGTGACACAGGAGAGGGACTCAGCCCTTCGCAAGAGCCAGGGCCTGCAGAGCAAGCTGGAGAGCCTGGAGCAGGTGCTGAAGGTGAGGGACCCGGGTAGATGAGGAGGGCACTGGGACTTGGCGCAGGGAAGAAGGGGGTCGTAGAGCAGGCTCTCTGCCTGCAGCCCAGTCCTGAGGTTGCTGACCCTTTGCCTTTTCCTGACTCAGTTTCCTTTTTAATAGAAGACACCTGCAGCAGATCATGTTAGCTCTCCTGTGGGGATGGTGGGGTAGGGGGCTCTGGCCTTGACCCCAAGTCTTACATTTCAGCACATGCGGGAGGTGGCCCAGCGGCGGCAACAGCTGGAGGTGGAACATGAACAGGCTCGGCTCAGCCTTCGGGAGAAGCAGGAGGAGGTCCGGAGGCTGCAGCAGGTGGGCCAGGAGTGCAGGGAGCTGGCAGCTTTGGGACCTCAGTGCCCGCATCCTCCCAGCCAAGCCACCATTTAATGAGTACCTACTATATACCAGACACTGTGCTAGGCACAGGGAGACAGTGAACGAAGGCCAGGCCCCTGACCCATCAGCAATTAAACACATAAGTGACTGTGATAATAAACACAGTGGGGAGATGAACAGGATGAGTGATGAGAAGAGAGGGGATGGGGATGGGTGAAGAGCGGCTTTAGAGAAGTCTTCAAGGAAGACCTTCCTGAGGAGGTGACAGTTGGACAATACCTCAGGAGTGAGAAGAAGTCAGGATATCCAGGGCGGAGCACACCACACAGGTGTTGTGCCAATGCTCTGTGGCACGGAGGAGCTGGTGGAAAGGTTCAGGGCCAGTGTGGCACAGAATATAGCAAGAGACACAGCAGCAGGAGTTGGACCTTAAAAGTGTGAGAGGAGTTCGGATGTTTTGCTCCGTGCAGGTTAGAAGCTGCTGAAGGCTTGAGCAGGAAGTGATGTGATCTGATCCATCACTTTATGGGGTCTCATTGTCAGGATGGACAATGTGAGGGACATGGAACAGGTGATCAGCAGGTTAGCAGCTGTGGCAGTGGTCCAAGGGGGAATGGTGATCTGGAGGAGGTTGCTGGTGACGAAGGAGGTAGGAACAAGTACACAGATTTGGAAACGTAATTTGCAGATAAACTTGATCAGACTCACTGAGAGCTGGGCACGGTGACACAGAACTGTAATCCCTGCACTCAGGAGGCCAAAGCAGGAGGATGAATAGTTCAAGGCC
>PVKN010025694.1:0-14049 GCA_004027915.1 Capromys pilorides
TACGGCACTTCAGAAGATTTAAAGGACATAAAGTGGGTCTCTTTGCTAAACTTTCCTTTGCCCAGAAATAATCATTATTAATTTTTATCTATTCCTATAGATATCATATGTATGTATACAGCATGTCTAAATACATGTACCTATTTATCCTTTTAATTCACACTAATGATAATATATCTTTCTTTTTTTTTCATTTATGTATTTGGTACAGGGTCTCACCAAGCAGCTCGGACATGTAGTGATCCTCCTGTTTTCGGTCTCCCTAGCACTGAGATTATAGGCATGTGCCATCATGCCCAGACTCAGTGGTGGCTCAGAGTGCCCTGGGGGCGGGGCTGGTGTGGCATGTGGGACCAGGAATCCAACCCTAGTCCCTGTGCTTGCCAGAACAAGCGCTTAGTCTGCTGAGCTATCTCTCTGGCTTTTCTTTCTTTTAAAAAGCTTATCTCAGGGATTGTTCCAAGGTAGTGCCTATCTAGCCACTGTCTTATTTTTTGGTAGCTACAGAATGTTTATAAGCTGGACCATCATTTACTTGACTAGGCTTTTATTGTTAGATATTTTAGCTACACAATCTTTCTCTATGCTAAAAGTAGTTTACTGTCTATCCTTTATTATCAGTGTTTGGGGACATGTACTCATTCATAAAGTTATCTTGAAGAAGTAGAATTATTCAGTCAAATGGCCTGCACTTTTTAATATTACTAGAAGTTTCTAAGTTGCCCTCCCAAAGATGATTCATACATTCATTTATGCCATCTTAGCCATACATTGGGATGGTGTGCAAACCCCTTCCCCTGTCCCCATACCTTCCTAGGCCACATCAGAATCTGTTTTTTGTAAGGAAAAATAATCTGATTTGGAGGTACCACTTGTTCAAAAACTCATCCCATGGATGTTAGCAGGTTTTTAGTTACAAGTCACAGAAAATCTACCTCAAACTAATTTAAGCTTAATTGTTTTTTTTAAAGATCAAGACATTTAGCACATATGGTAAAAGTTCAGAGTCAAATACATGTCTCGCTCAGCTGGTCCAGGGAGGCTGCCATGTTGTTCTCCTTCAGGGGCAACGTTCCTTCTCAGTGGGGTTAGGAAACTTGAGGTGCTCCTGGTTAGTA
Organism: Capromys pilorides; assembly: GCA_004027915.1. Taxonomy (NCBI): domain Eukaryota; kingdom Metazoa; phylum Chordata; class Mammalia; order Rodentia; family Capromyidae; genus Capromys; species Capromys pilorides. Next base: position 1,119 of record PVKN010025694.1, read on the forward strand.
GCTACTTCCAAGGGCTCAAGTGAGGCTTTGAGGGCTTTGCCTGAGCTCTGTTTCTTAGGGAGTTACTTGTTTCCAGGCAGGCCTTCCCCAGGATTGCCCCTTCTAAACCTAGATGTGCATTCTACCAACTCTATTACACGGAACCAAGAGGCTCCCTTCTCTGCCAGTACACAAACCCCACAATTGCTCTTTATCCACCTGACTCCATCCGGGCTGCTGCTCTTGGGAACATCTTCTGTTTTGCTTGCTGGTCATCTAGCCCCAAATCTTCCGGCACCACTGCCTTGGTTTTCCTTGATGATCAGTCCACATGGTCTAGGGCCCTGCCTCCCTCCAGGTGAGCACTGGCCTGGGCGTGGCCTTGTGCCTCCCATCCTAGCAACGGCCATGCCATTCTGGTTCACCTCCACCATAATCTCTCCACAGGACAGACAGGTTCCTCTCAAACTTGGGATGCACTGTGTGTTCAGACTGCCCCGGGGTGGGGGGTGGGGGGTCTTATAGGAAAGCAAATTCTGATCCTTCACCCTGAGGTGGGCCCCAAGATTCTGCGTCCCTAACAGCCTCTCTGAGGGTGCCTATGCTGTGGTGAGGAGGTGTCTATGCATCCAGTGGCCTTTCCGGGTTCCTTCTTATCCAATAGTACAGAGACTTCAAAGCAAAGCAGAAAGGTATGAAGCAAACAAAGCCTCTATATACAATTTCATTTTGCCTGTTTCATAATCCAAAAGGAAGCCAAAATTTTATACTCGTATTCATCACAATGCATGAGTAGTATGGAAACCCTCACTGATTTTAGACATAAAGGATGTTTTGTTTTGTTTTGTTGATAGGGTCTCATTATGTAGCTCAGGCTGGCCTTGAACTCGCAAAGTAATTTAGGCCTACCTCAGCCTCCCAAGTGCTGGGACTATAGGTATGTGCCACCACGCCTGGCTAAAAATGCAGCGTCGTTTCCTGCTTCAAGCTTAGAGAGGAGGACTGGGCTTACTGTTCCAAAAAGAATTGCACTTTTGCTATGAGCTCCCTGTTGTCTTGGTGGAAAAAAAAAAGAAAAGAAAAAGAAAAAAGAATAAATTGCTGCTGCTTCTCCTATCAAACTGGTGACCCTGCCGGAGGAACCGTTTGCCTTGGCGGATGTGAGGCTCCACCCACCTGGTCGTCCCTCATTGTGGGGTGGCCTGGTGCCCAGACCTAGGGCCCATAGGTTATTTCCCTGGTAATAATAAAATCAGACACTCTCTTGTGATCAAGTGTGCTGTAGGCTTCCTTTTAAAATAAATTCTCATCATCTCTCAGCACTAGAATTTCAGCCTGGGATTAATTTGTGTAACATTATGGATTTTCTCTACTCTCCCTCATTCAGATCAGGTATTGAATGAATTTCCCCGAACCCCAGTGCCATTTATTGAATCAGAAAAATGATTTATTTCACAAAGCAATTTCATGCCCTGTTATCTCTAATCTGTCTCTAAAATATAAGGTTAGCTGACGTTACTAGGAAGTCCTTACTCATTCTAGAGATAGAAAGGAGAACTGCGACAGCGGCTCGGTAAGCCCACACCCCCGTCTGCTCAGTATCCTCAGGCTCTGAGGCGCCCTGGGTATCATAAGGTGAGTGCTTATTTAAATCCAGGTCTTCTGCAAGGAAAACTGTGGTAAACGATACTTGCATTGTTCCGTACACTGGCATTAATGAATTGTACATGATTGAGAGGTTGGCTGTCTTTATGCAAAAATATCAGGATCATTGTCTTTGTTCTTTTGGGGGGTGCCCATGTGTACTGATTCAGCTGTAAAGAAATGACTTCTGCAGCAAGGCTGGTCAACAGAATTCTGCGAAATTCTCATCTTGCGCTCCATTTTCTTCCTGCTGCACTGTTAAGCAAAGCCAGTCTATTCAATAGGCTTAGAAAGAAAAGAAAGTCTCTTAAGCTTTGAAACTTAATAATTAAAAGAGAATATCCCCTCTATAAATACTGTGGTGTTCCTGTTTACCTTTTGAGATTTCTATAACCCGTCTCCTGCGCTGGAATTAGCATTAAAAGCTTGAGAAACAGGAGGTGCGGGGTACGCACTGGACTCAGGGGTGCCTGAGCTAGAGTGACAGCCATGCTGAGGAGTCAGGGATCCGCACACTGCATCTGGAGGTGAGAACACAAGGGATGCAGACATTGTTGTCATTGTCATTGGAGCTCAGTCATGGATGGGCAGTATGAATAGCTGGTGGCAGAAGAGTGGAGTATTGGTCATTGGGCCAAATGGCGGGTTCCCAGCATTTCTCTCTCATGCACATGTTGTGTCCCAAGGCACGAGGTGGGCTCCGGGCATATAATGACGAGTCTGGGAACTGTTGACTTTCTCTGAGGTGTACTTGAAAAACAAAGCTTATTTGCCACCTCACAGGGCTGCTGTCAGGATCAGATGCATTCTTACAAATATACAATTTTTTTCTTTTATTAATGTATTTTAGTACAGAGTCTACAGAATGTCACTACACAGATGAGACCCGTAGTGATCCTCCTGTTTTCAGCCTCCCAAATGCTGAGATTACAGGTGCACGCCACCACACTCAGTCTCAATCACCATCTCAGCCCGCCCCAGGGGCGGGGCCAGAATGATATGCTGGGAGTTGAACCCCACCTGGTCCCTGCATCTGCCTAAGTAGGCCCTTTAATCCATGGAGCTATCTGGTAGACCCAATAGCGTACAGTTCTTTAGGTCAGTATGGTTACACAACTTTAGCAATGTCTGCAACCTTGGTCTTGTTTTATTTTCTAGTACTAGGGATTGAGCCCAGGCTGTCCACACTGAGCTATGCCCCTACGTCTTTTTTATTTTGGGATTGGATCTTGTTAAGTCACTAAATTTGAAAGGCTGGGCTTTAATTTGTTATCCTGGCTCAGCCTCCCAGAGAACTGGGATTATAGGAAAGCGCCACCACACCCTGGCTGACCTTGAGCTTCCTGAGATCAGCTGTTTTGTCTGTTATCTGCCTTCATGACCGTAAATGGCCCTCCTTGTGTCCTTTGTCTGTTGGTGACGATTGCATTTCCCTCTCCCATTTTCTGTTTTGTTTCTTGAGCAGCACAGCTTCTTTTCTGCTTTGTGAAATATTTAAAGAGGCCTGATAAGAAATTCCATTGAGATTTCCTAGGAACTTGGAAAGAAAAGAATGTCTTTCACAAAAGACACTGAGAACAGAAAAAAAAAAAAAATCCAATGTAATTTTCTGTGTTAAATGCACACCACAAGTCAGATACTTAAAATAACCTTGCAGAATAGTTATCTTGGGACATCTCAGTCATTTCCTAGAGTTAGAATAAACAGAACAGTTTGGGAGTTGGGTGGCCGCCAGGGTCAAGGTCTCTGGACAGAAATGACAAAGTCTGCCCTGGAGGGAGCAGGAGGTTGTAATGTTTGGAAATGTGTCACAACATTTTAGGAAGGCCTGCGCCCTCCACATAGAGTGGAGGGACAATTTTGAGGCTTGCATTTGAAGGCCCCCAGCCGGATCCAGTCTTCCAGGACATTCCTTTTATTTTTAGTTTAGCTCTTTGCACCACTGTTAGGTATGTCCTGTGAGTTGAGAGAGCTGCCCTCTGCACCTCCCAGCATCCAGGGGAAGCCGCACTCTCTTCTGTCAGCGCAGGGTCTCTATCTCTGTATCTTCTCCCATCGAAGCCCTCCCTCCCTGCACGTGTAGTTTGGTCACTGAGAGTGTGGAGAGCCCACCCCAAATCTGGGTCCCTAAAGAAGTGTTACCCAGCAGCCATGCCCAAGCTGCAGGCCTGGACAGCTACTCACAGGGCTCCCTAGATCGAATACCTTTGACATAATGCGTTGTTCAGCAGTTGAGTTCATGACTCAGCCACACAGTGCTCAGCTCAGACTGTGTAAGTGAGCATGGCACTGGCGTGTAGGGGAGAGTGACAGGCAACACAAATGCCGCCTCCTGGGCTCCACACAGCCGTCAGATGGAACTGCAAGTGTGTCAGATGTGACCTGTGCTTGTGCAACCTGGCGACTGAAACGCCGTGATGACCAATAATAGCATTTCACCCTCTGTGCAGGTGTGTGTGTCTGTGAAGACATGTTTATTGTTAGGAAGCAAACATGTTTCTTATCTAATTATTTAACTTGTGCTTGTGTTATTTTGTCAACTTTAGTAAATGTACCGCCAAAGCGAGAGCTATTTTGTAAAATTTAATAAGAATGGTGTTCTAGCAGCAGGAAGAGGAAGTACAAAAATATATCAAGTAGTTCTTTTTGTTCATGATAATCTGTTTTAATTACATATGCGACATTAGAGCCTGAAAAGAGGCTGGAAGCAGGAAATATGATAAAATAGTTGTGGAACTTTGCCCAAGTAGTGGGACGTCGGCTCGGGCCTGTGCATCCCTTCGGGGCTGTGTTTCGGCTCTGTCACCGACATTGCTTGGAGTAGCGACAGGCCCCCTTCCTTGGCAGAAGGATTAGGAGTCTGGCACCAAGTGGAACACTGTGTATTTGGCACCGCCAGCCACCAGGTCAGCACCTTTTCTTTAACCTGAAGCCCAGGTTGTGTGGAGCCACGCCCCCCAGGCTCTATGTACTTCAAAGGGTGAGAGCTTCCCCTGGTCTGTGAGATCGGCCCCATAGTCACAGTGGAGGTGATGAAGCCCCAGACCAGACTCCACGCCCCTCACCTGCATGGGCCTCAAAGGGCAGTTCACAAAACAGGAAGTCACAAGAGACGTGTGAAGTTTCCCAAATGACAAACACAGAATGAAGCTGACGGCGGCGAGGACACGGTGAAGGTGGCCGGGAGCACAGAGGCCCTGGGAGGAAGGCAGAGGGAGACCGCCTTCTGAGGCAGCTTGAAGCTGTACCCTAAGCTTCCAGATGAGGTTCCCTGGTCCCGGCCCCCCTGCTTCCAGGAGACAATCTGAAGGAAATAAAGGGACAGGAACATGAAGCTGTGTGTAAAAATGACCCTCAAGGTGTTGCTTAAAATAACAGATCAGGCGTGAGAACATTCACCCACCGGCATGCCGGGCCTGACCCCTTGTCCTGCAATGGGGCCTGCGTTGGTGCAAAGAGCCCTTGATCTTGGAAGTGGGGTGCAACCACAAAGGGGGGTCCCTCACCTTCACCCTGCACATTGGTGGGGGCCTGGCACAGATCCATTCCTAGACGGCTGCTTCTGGGTCAAAGCTGTGAGTAGCTAAGCAGACTCCTTGCTGTACACCGTTGTTCCTTCACAGTCCGCCTTTGCTCCCCAAAAGCACTTGGAAACTTTTATTTATTTATTTACTTTCTTATTTATGTCTTTTTGAGACAGAGTCTTGCTATGCAGTTTAGGTTGGCCTTGAATTAACTTTGTAGCCCAGGCTGGTCCTGAACTTGCAGCTATCTTCTTGCCTCAGCCTCCCAAGTGCTGGGATTACTGTGTGCACCACCACGCACAGCTGCTTGTAAACACTTTTTTAAAATATGTATTTGGTACAGGATCTCCTAGTGATTCCCCTGTTTTCAGCCTCCCAAGTGCTGGGATTATAGGCCCATGCCACCATGCCCAGTCTCAGTTGCCATCTCAGCGTGTGCTGAGGATGTCTTTGTAGGTGAAGAAGACATGGAGAGGGCAGGCAGTACGTCCCCAGTCACACAGTGGGTGCAGGACGGAGCAGTGAGGAGCCACTGGTGACACTGTTACCTTCTCCCAGGACAGCTGGTCCAACTTTCAAATACTCCAGTTCTGCTCTTGTCTCCCCTTTGTTGCCACTTTATATTAAAACTGGGATTCTGAGGGACAAGTCTTGACTCAGGTTTCTGTTGAGATGGAAGTTCTAGTTCCTGTCCCCTTGAGCATGGGTGGGCTGGCATGATTTACTTACTTGGTGGGGTAAAGGGCGCCAACAGCGCTTGCCAGGTGAGGTAGGAATGAGAGAAGCCTTGTGTGGCTTCTTTGAACGCTGACTCGTAGAGCCAGCTGCCATGCTGTGAGGAAGCCCAAGAGCCCAAAGGCGTCCCGCAGGAACCGGAAATGTGGGCACTGGCTGATGGCTTGAGCTGAACTCCCTGTGTGCTGCCAACTCCACATGTGTGAAGCTGCAAGAGAGCCATCTTGGAAGGCCACCCAGGCGATCCCAATTAGTGCTACAGGAAGCAAAGCTGTGCTACTCCTGTGGAGCACTGCTTAGCTTGCAGCTTTTATGAGAAAAAATAAATGAATTATATTTTAAGCCATGAAGTTGGGGGTGGCTTTTTAGACAGAAGCAAATACCTGGACCCTGCCAACTTTGTGTACCCAATATGAATTAGAATCATATGTGAGGGCAAAATATTTTTATTGTTTAAATATCAGTGCTATTACAGAAAGTCTCCTATACTGAAAACTTAACTCTTAATTCAGACCATCTCTAAAAATCATCCCAGAAGTTATTTTTTGCATACTCAAAATGTTTTTCTATACCCTCACTAGAGCCAACTCCCAAAACCACCTACGTGAGTAACAATTTAACTGACTAAATTGATATCTTCTGAGGAAAAAACACATTTGCTAGCAGATTGTTAACAAAATGCCATCAGGGTAATTGGAGCTGCATCAATGTAAAATCAGGCTCTTTATGAATGTGTGAGTCACTGAGAATTAGGTATGAGCACCACAGAGCCGGAAGTGAGTTCTTCTCATCTGCTCAGAGAGAAGAAGGCTGAGGTCTCACTCTTAGCTTGGGGCTCCTCACTCGCCCAGAGCAATGGCTGTGCTCAGAATGTTTGTCGCCCTGAGCATTGTGTGTTGAGGCTTGGTCCCTAGTGCAGTGGTGCTGGAGGTGAGCCTTTGGCAGGTGGGGGACAAGGGCTGCTCCCTCATGAATGGGGTCAGTGCCTCTAGAGAGACACTGGACGGACTTGGTCACCCTTCAGGCACCCCTGGGGAGTGCGCAGGTGTGCGCCTGACCCTACGTCTGCCAACACTTTAGTCTGGGACTTCTAAGAAGTGTAAGAAGCACGTATCCATTGTTTAGCAGTGACCGAATCTGTGACATTTTGTAAGAGCAGCCTGAATGGGCTCAGACAACCCAGCAAATGAAAAACCGCTCTTACTGCCCAGGCTGTACAGCGCAGGGGCAGGCTGGGTGCAGCCCAGCAGCACGGTCTGCTGACACCTATTGTCCTTTGGGTTGGGGAAGGTGGGATCCTTTGGAAAGAATCGCTAAGGGCAGAGAGGAAACTCAGTGCATGTTGCAGATGTTGACTAAATACCAAGTGATTTCTACAGAGCAGGCATTGTTCTAGCCCTGGAGATCTTAGCATGAACCAAGTGACACAATTCACAGAGTTCCAGCTTCATCATCTTTAAAATGGGCAAAGTGATACCTACATCAGGCATGTATTACAGGATATCGTTGCTATCACTGATAGGATAGTTATTAATAGTTAACATTGTGGAACATGTATAATGTGTCCTCAGCACTGTGCACGTATTATCTTATTTCATTCTCTCAACTTTTGCTAGGATGAAGTCTGATTCTTTCAGTAATACCACAAGGTTGGTTCTATTCTTGTTTGCATTTTACGGAGTCTTTTGAGGTTGCTCACACCTGGCAACATGGTAAAGCTGTAAGTCTCTGCACCAGATCTCGCAGGTAGAAGGTGCTTGATGCCTGTCCCTCTGTCCCCCATCTGTGCTTTGTAGTGGCCTGCTCATACCCTGCAGGTGGCCTGTTGATGGTCACGGGGAAGAAGCCCAGTCATTCCCATTCCCTCCTGTGGGTCTCCCCCATACTAGGTGGGTGCCAGGCCATCTGTTAGGTACTGCCCTTTTTTCCATTTATTAAGAACATCTCAGCTAGGGCTTTGATAAGACCGTAACACCAACTGGAGCTGGAATAGGAAATAGACAATAAACACAAATTGGATCCTTTGAAAGGAATCACAGAAGGACCTCTGTGCAATGTAAGGGTGGAGATGTTGCAGGAGCGTCCTGGGCTGACGCCTGCCCCAGCCTTGCAGGAGAACAGCGTGGGCTAAGCCTGGGACGGAGAGGCTCAGGGAGGTGGCTGCCCCACCTGAGCCATGGTCAGGGCTCAGGGACGCAGCCAGCAGCCTCTCTCCTTCTCTGCTGCTGTCCCAATATGCAGTGTGTGTCCTTGGAGTCCCAGAGAAGGCAGAGTGGACCTTGAGGAGCAGGTGGGAGAAGCTCCCAGGCAGGCTGCTGTCCTTGGGCCTCTGAGCTTGGATTCTCCTGTGGGATTTTGTGCACATTCAAACGTTTCTGCTCCAGCTGTTTAACAAATGGTCGCAGCTACCACAGTGACAGGTCTCTTTCAGTATGTGAGTGCTTGGGCCAAGCTTCTGTCGTGATTTAGTTGGAAGACAAAGGCCCGGAGCCAGTCGCCTGCCTTTCACATGGCCTGCAAGAGGAGCGCAGAGTCTTATCAGCCACACCTCTTTAAACCTCAGTTCATTTGTTCATAAAATGAATCCATAACACAGCTTTCTCTGAGATGTGTGAGGCCATTACTATATATTTTTTGAAATTTCATTTGAAGGTGAGAAGACTTAATCTGCTGAATGTCATAACATTAATAATTAGATATACAATCTCTTAGATTAGAGATACAAGTATCTATGTATTGTTTACTTTGTGGCATTTTATGGACTGTCACATCACAGAGGTTTATCTCAAAGGGAATAATTTGACTTGAAAGATAATAGATTCCTTCTTCATTTATTATTTTTTTTTCCTGTTAGATGGCCTCATAAGTATTGGCCAGGATGATGTTAGACAGTTTCCATCAAGAGTCAGCCACCTACACCATCTGCATCAACTTCCTCCTTTACTACCATCTCTGCATACCACAACTGAAACCCAGGGTAAAATACTGAACTAAAATTTAAACATGTAAAGACCCTGGCCTATTGTACAGCTTCTGGTACCTTAAGGCTTTTTCAGTGTATTGGTAACCTGGTGCAATAGCTGAAAACTCACAATCTGTGGGGATGTAAGTTGGTTCAGCCATTAAAAAGAAAAACAAGAAGGAAAAAAAAAAAAAAACTCTAGCAGTTTCCATTAATATTAGTGAAAGAACAGTAATCCCACTACTTTGAGTATCCTTTATGCAGAATGCCTGGGGACATAAATGTTTTGGATTTATTTTGGCTTTTGGAATACTTGCTTATCCATGATCTCTTGGAGATAAGACCTATGCCTAAGTAGGAAATTCATTTATTATTTATATATATTCTACATACACAGCCTAAAGGTAAATTTTGTACAGTATTTTTAGGGTGCTTGTATTATATCCTCAGTGAGTTTTTGTTTGTTTTTTTTTTTTTTTGTTTTTTGTTTTTCATGAGACAAGGTCTTGCTAAGTCACTAGGTTTCTCTTGAACTTGTGATCCTCCTGCCTCAATCCCCCAGAGTGCTGGGATTACAGGCATGCACCACCATTCCTGGTTTGTGTGCCTGCGTTTTGACAGCAAGCCATTACACGAAGGCAGGCATGAAATTTTCCAGTGTGGTGTCCTACAGGTGCCTACTAGGTTTCAGGTTCAGGGGCTTTATAGATTTTGGACTTTTGGATCACAGATACTTAACTTGAACTATATACAGCATACCCAAGAGAAATAAGCACATTTTTCTCTAAAAGACTTGCATAAGTGTATCCTTAGCAGCCTTGGTCCAAACTAATAACCTTAATGAACATCACTGGGATGGATAAAATAAAATGAAATACTTTCATATTGCAAAACACTCTGCAGCAATAGGAATTTTCCACAGCAATAGAAATGATGAACTAATTAAAATAATGAACTAGTGAGGCATGTAAGACTATGGATGAGTTTCAGAGCTATTGTTGAGTGAAAGCAACCAGATATAAAAGCAGTACCTCTGAGAAGCTCAGAATGAGGTAGAACTAATTAATGTTCATAGAGAGAAATTAAATAGTATCCCTTTTTCTGAGATGGGATTGGGGGAGTATTGATTTGGGAGAATAATAACAAAATATTTGGGGTGTGAATATTTTCTGTGTCTGATATGGGTGGTATTATAGAGGTATAGCTATATAGAGGTTCATCAGGCCGTGTACTGTAGATTTTGTACTGTACCACTTCTTAAATGTTGAAAGTTTCTCAGTCTTTACATCCAACCCTGGAAGAAATAGCAATTATAATAGCAATAAACCACCATGACAAGTTTACCTTAGAATATACATATATAGGTATAATCTTCCTGCAGAATTTGACAATGTGTGTAAAAACCATACGGAGACATATGCCCTTCAACCTAGTGGCATCCTATAGAAGTCATTGAGGACTCAGGTCCAAGTCCATCCATGGAGACTTTTGTCCCAATGGCCATTGTAATTGGGGGTCAGTGCCGCCCATGGAAAGGTTATTGCATGCTAACTGATTGTCTTAGAGGAACAGTCCTTGAACCAGCGGCTGTAACTCCCAGGACCCCCTTTGGGGGTCAGTGTTACAATCTCTAGTTTAGAGAAATGATGGTAAGGTCTGGGAGAGTTTAAAGACATGTGGGCCAGGGGTTGTGTTTGCATTTCTGTGTGTTTCTACTGAGGAAACAAGGTGGACATAAGAGAACTGTGGGTTGTGCTTGCTGTGCTGGGCCTGGGACCCAGAACTTGAGCATACTGAGTCCCTGAATCACATCCCAGCTCGGAAACTGTGCTAATTGACCCCCAAAGGGCTCTAGTCAGGATAAAAATATTTGAAATATGTATACTGAATTAAATTGATAAGTGCCAGTAGATGATTATATGTTCACAGTCGTACAAGCAGAACACACTGGGTCTCACATTCCCTCCTGGGACATCTTGGTAATCTCCTGTTCTTTGGTTGAGTTTCAGACTTGTCCAGGGTTATGCATTTCTGACTCTAGCTCCACAGAGCTCAGGCCTATGGCCTTGAAACAGCATTTTCCCTTTTAACATCACTAGTTAAGGAAAATTCCAGGCCTTTCAATGAGACCTCATTAGAGACCTAATTGCCAAGCAGCAAGAGTCTTGAGAAGGGTGCTTTGGATGAACTTGAAGGCTAAAAGCAGGCTCATAATAAAATTCTTCTCTGTGCTTGGTACCATTCAGTATCTTTTTCAGTTGTCTCTAGAAAGTCCACTTAAAGACAGCCAGCCTTCCTAAAATTTAATAATACTGCCCACGGAAATGTTATCACATGCTAATTGATTGTCATAGAGGAACAGTACTCAAACCAGCAGCTGTAACTCCCAAAGATTAAGTAGATTAGGTTTGTCAGTACAGCTGTTCTCTGAGAAATAAACTCAAAAATTTATTTTTATCTCTTTTTCATCCAAAGGAAAAGTCAAGGCAATGACCTTGGTAGATTCTTCCTTTGGAACAGCATATCCAAGGGATTTTGTTCTTAAGAGCTTTTTTATTCATGTTAGCCAAAACTCATTGGAAGTAATTTTGTTTTCCTTGGAAAAATGAGAAGTCATCTTATTTTCGAGCCTGTTTTAGATTGAGCCAGTTTTTAGTTTCTCAGAGCCTTGATTCCTGCATCTGTAAGATGGACATAATGCTGGGACATCTTCGTGTTGGCAGAAGAGTTAAACAGCGGCTGATATACGACGTGCTCAGTGGTTTCTAACACCATAGGTGCACAGAAGTATTTCACACAGGTATTGCATCGTACAGATGAGGTGTTATCTTAGTTTCTCACCCCCTATAGCACCAGAGTTGGCGCACAGTAGGTGCTGTTGGTCTTGTCTGAAGTTCCCAGTCCCCCTCTTCTTCTCCTTCTGTTTGTCTTACATGGCTAAGAGAGTGAAAGAGACAGACAGACAGAGAGCAAGAGACAGAGACAGACAGAGTGAGAGCAGGTGAGAGAGAGAGCGACTATTATTTTTTTCCTCTAGGCCATACTAACACAGGGCTTCCATACAATTACAAATTCTTCTAATAAAATTAAACATGACAGCATGTCCATAGCAGGGTTTATCCCTTCCCAAAAACCCCTTTTTATTTAGGGGAGCTGCTTATAGTAGCCTATCTTTCATCTATTCATTGCATGAATGTCTGCTGCTCCCCAATCCTGAGCTGTGTGTTCTGCTGGGCTCTGGGGCACAATGCACAAAACAAGCTGTGACCCAGCCTTTGCTGCCCGTGGGGATTAGCTCCAACTGGCTGTGCTTTCTTCATGTCACTTTGTTTGCTGCTCCAACCAAAGTTTCCCAGCCCTGGAGCCAGCTGCTTGTCCCTGGCGAGGCTATTCTAGAGCAGTGGGCATCCAGGGCTTTTGAGGCAAGAACCTCCAACACCTTGCTGAACTTTTCTTGAGGTCGAGAGTTACACAGCCCACTCAGAACTGGACACCATTAAAATGAACTAATCATTGCCCGGAACCTTGGCTGAAAGACTTGTGGCAAAAGGTCCCAGAAATGAATACCAGGTTATCTAAGCCTTGCCTGCATCCTTTACCAGCAACCTTTCCCAGGAGGGAGCTGTGAGGGGAAACCAGGGAAATGTGTCAGCCACAGTTGGCATGAACCAGAGCTGCTTACAGCAGAGGGTGAGGTATTCTAGTGCAGTCTCTTCAGAGTCTTGAAGCAGCCAGGATTATGCAAAGATAAAAAGCAAAAGCAAGCATGAAAACTGTGAATGAAAAATGAACACAAAGAGGGGAAATCCTTCTATGGAAACACGCTTTCCTCCAGAGGAGCAAAACAAGAACCTGCTAACAAAATCTGTCAGCCTAAAGTAATAAATGGAGGCAGAAGTCTGCACGGTGCCTCCCTGGTCCTGTTTTTTTCTGCTAAAATGCAACGTTTTTAAATGGAAGTTACGATTTGGCAGCTTTGAGACTGACGTCCTAGCAGGCGCCACTGGCTCCTTTGTGGGACGCAGACACACAGCAAAGGCCAAGGTGGTCTGGAGAGTGGGACCAGCCCAGAGTAGGGTGTAGGGCA
>PVKN010025695.1:0-14032 GCA_004027915.1 Capromys pilorides
GAGAAGTGAAAAATTATATTTATTCTAGTCTATTTTGTAAGTTCCTTACAGTGTAATAGTTTTACAAATTTTAAGAGACTGACACTGACATTGCTATGCTTTATATTTTTCTCAATAGACATTCTTCCATTTCAATTTTGTTAAGTGTCCTTTTGCTGAATTGACAGTAGTTCTTCAGGCCAGGTATGTCTTTTTTTTTTTTTTTTTTTTTTTTAATATAGTTGGTACAGGGTCTCACTACGCAGCTGGACTCGTAGTGATCCTCCTGTTTCAGTCTCCCCAGTGCTGGGATTACAGGAATGCGCCAACACACTGGGTCTCAGTGGCTGGCTCAGTGCGCCTGGAGGTGGGACCAGCATGGCATGTGGTGCCAGGGATGGAACAGGGTCCCTGTGTTTGCTTAAGCAGGTGCTTAGTCCACTGAACTGTCTTGCCAGCCCAGGTCAGCTGTGTTTTCATAGATCCCTGAAACATTCCCAGGCCTGGCTTCTGTCCTCTAGTAGAGCCAGAGGATAACCTCTGGCTGAATACTGTGACGACAAAGCCCAGCTTGGATTTCAGTGCAGAGCAGTGTGGAGGCCGAGATCATTCTAGAAGGAAGGTGGAGCAGGAATGGGAAACGTTTCTGCTCTTTGGAAGGCAGCTGGACACATGGAGGGTAAGTGGGGCCCTGAGGGCCAGGACAGACAGTCACGGCTCCTTAGCAAGGTGGGACAGGTCCGCCTGCCCTCAGAGGCCCAGGGAGGCTCCGGCTTAGCTCACTGGGAATCCGGAAGGCAGCTGGTCTCTTGCGCAAGCTGCCCCTGAATGACTCTCAAGCTGCGCTTCTGGGGAATGTCACCTAGATACCATCCCAACCCCTTTCATGCAAATTAGCACTGTGCCAACAGCCGACCAAGGATTTGCTGAGGGGTTGGTTTATGAGCTTGGGCACCAGGCAGGTGCTGCAGTTCGGCTCCGTCCTCAGTTGACCGCACGCTCCCAGCAGATTCCATCCCAAGCCAGCCTGTAAGTGTCGTAGGCCTTCCAGCACCCTCCTCGGGCGGCGGCACTGCCCACATACCAGTGTGTCTAGGATGGGGCTGCGCTATGGCGGAAGGGGCACTGGCGGGCATGCGGTGACAGCGACCAGCTTCTGGGAGCTCAGATCTCCCCAGAGGCCGTTCGGGCACAGATGCTGGCAGGAGTCCTGGTGTTTCCAAATCTGGTCTGAACTGGCAAAAGCTGCACCAAACTTGACCTACAGGACAGTCGCTTTTTATGGCTTGTGCAGAAATGTTTGCTCTTGTCAGAACCTCAGGGACTTACGTTTTCTGTATCAGGTTTTTTCCCCCAAGATAGGTTCTTACTGTGTAGTTCAGACTGGCCCTAAACTATGTAGCCCAGGCTGTCCTTGAACTCAGTGGTCCTCCTGCCTCAGCCTTCTGAGGGCTAGGATGACAGGTAGGCGCCACCACACCCATCAGGTCATTCATTTAAAGCGCAAATTCTCATCAAAGCCTATGGAATCGAGTCCAATCAAATGTGCATTACTTCCTTTAGAAGCAACTGCTCCGTAGTCAGCGCTGCGGAAGCCACACTGGCAAAAGTAACCGCCTGCCAGGCTGGGAGCCAGATGTGCATTTCAGCTTTATCTTAGCCCCTAAGAACAGTGACTTGGCCACGTGGGAGTGGCAGAGGTGGCCAGTGTGTGGCACTGTGAGCGAGGATACTGACAGATGCGCCACGCTGGGGCTTAGTCTCTGTGCTGAGGTTGGCTGCTTGGCCAGGCAACCAGGCAATCTGGGCTTCATTCCTTCCTGTTTATCTTTGTGGGGACCCTACTATATACACCACCATGTTATCTGGGAGTCCGAGTTCATACTATTTTATTTTTTCCATTTATGTATTTGGTACAGGGTCTCACTATATGGCTTAGACTCATAGGGATCCTCCTGCTTCCAGTCACCCCAGTGCTGGGATTACAGGCATGCGCCACCACGCCCAGACTCCCAGTTTCATACAAATGCACAAATTTAGGGGCTGGCGAGATAGCTCAGTGGAATAGTGTCTGCTTAGGCAAGCTTAGTTAGGCAAACGCAGGGACTGGGGTTCAATCCCTGGCACCACAGGCTGAGGCAGCCATAGAGTCCAGTTGTAGTGGTGCACGCCTGTAATCCCAGCACTGGGGAGGCTGAAAACAGGAGGATCACTACACATCCGAGCTGTGTAGTGAGACCCTGTAATAACCAAATACAAAGTAGAAATTTATACCTAAAAGGCCAAGGAAGTGTGTGCAGGACGGCTCTCATCAGAAAGCTCAATAATCCTGGCTATACATTCCTGTACAACATAACTAGAATCGTAGAAGAAATGGAAAAGAACAAGGTGGGAATGTCTACAGGTCCCTGAAAGCAGGTGATCACTTACCTGTGTGGGGACGCAGCTCGGCGGTAGAATCACTCAGCACACCTGACATCTTGGATTTGATCCCCAGAACTAGGAAAACTATCATTAACATGGGGAGAAAATATCTGCTTTCCTGCCCCAACTCTCCTTTCCTTCCCTCTCTCCACTCCACTAACTTAACCAGAGCGAAAGGACTTTACCAGCACACAAATTAGAATCAAAGCAAGGACTGCATGTCGAGGTCAGGCTGAGCCCGCAGCGACTAGAGCCCACACGAGGACACAGCCCATGCCAAGAAAGCATTTCTAAAAACTACTAGAAATTGGAAGGGGTTAAGCTGGCTCTGGGCTCCTTTGTGGGCTTGATTTACTGTGTATTTTAGATGCGACCATGCAAAAGCTTGAAGAGCTAGCTGCTGACTATCCTGGCTTTATCTACTCCTGCTTGGGACTCCCACAGCAGTGGGAGGATGCTCCGTAATTCCCTGCAACAAGACCTCAGCAGTGTGGCAAACAGGCCACGAGAGGGCGCAGCCCTGGTGCCTGGAGCCTGGCAACACAGCAGGCAGCAACCACTGAAACCACACCCCACTTGGTGGTAAGGTGCTGGGCCTGCGGAATCCGTGGCGAAGGGCTGGGGATGTAGCTCAGTGGCACAAGAGCCTGCCTGGAAAATGCAGCAGGATCTGACTTTGATTCCTCCTACCCTAAAAGAAAGGAAAAGTGCCTGCTAGAACCCCTGACATATTACGTGGAAAAAACTGGTAAATGAAGCTGCCATCTCTATGAGGTGTTACGGCAAAGACTGTGCAATTAGGATTTTTTTCTAAATCCTGCTTCACTATGAACATTTAAAGCCACAAACCCCTCAGAGTCCACTTTATACTACTCTTACCACGCCAGCACCAGTCCCCATGAATCGCAGACCTCGGACATCAGGCACAGAGAGGATCACGCGGTGGTGATCACACAAAGAAAATCTCGAGCAAGGATTCAAGCATTTATTTCTTAGAGGATTAAAACTAATATGTAGTAAAACATGGTAACATCAGCGCTGTGTCAACATAACGACGATAGCTGTGGTCGCCACGAGCACATGCAAATCACTGCACAGGCAAGGGTACATACAACGCGGTCTTCCCAAGGAAGGCAGACAGGGCGGAGGAAAGCAGCAAGGGATCCTGGGAGCACTCAGGCGAGGGTGAGCGAGGACGGCGGGGAGGGCGGGCAGGGGACCTGCCCAGCGCCATCGCTGCACGTTGTGCTGGCGAACGGTCGAGGGGCTTTCCACGCCTCTTGTTTCTCACACCTCACACTTGGGTATTAATGTGACAGCACCGCCAGGTGGAGTTACCAGACAAGCGTCCATTCAAGGGATAGAGACGCCACCGTCGGCCTTAAGTACATTTGCGTCATGCTCCATCAACGGCATGGCCAACAGGGTAATGGAATTAAACGAGCCCATTTGAAGGAGTGACCAGCAGAAAGTCATTAGAAATAGACGCACAAGGAGTCACAGAGGAGCTCGACCAAAGCGGCCGCTGTTCCACCCTTCATGCAGTGTGTACTGGGCCATTAAATGCACATGCTTCCAGCAGCATGTGTGATGGAAACATAATTCAAAAGCTGTAGACAACTTGGTTTTTACACCTGAGTTGTTTATTACCAATGAAAAAGAGTGGGCCGCGGAGCACCAGCCCCTGAGGACCAGGGCTGTGGCGTGCCGGTCTCTGTGAAAGCCGAGAGCGCTCAGTCGGGAGCCGACACTGGACACCTCGCCACCCTCCGGCTTCTGGATCTCGGAAAAGTCAAGATTGTGTTCCTCAAAAGTAGTCTTGACTTGGGTACCATGATCTAACAGAGAGTACCACAGCAGAAAGCTATTTCAACAAGTTTAAAACAGTTTAAGTTCCATGGAGCTTATTACTTTGATGTTTTACTCACCAAAACTTTTGAAACCGAAATCTTGGGAATTCTGTATGACTGTTAGGTTTTTTCTTTTCGGTGTGGCCAGCCCCCCTGGAGGCTGGGCTGGCACAGCACGTGGGGCTGGGGATTGAACTCCAGTCCCTGAGCGTGCCTAAGCAGGTGCTTTACACTGCAGAAGTGTCTTGCTGGCCCAAGAATTCTACATTTTCTGTTATGATTTTAACTAAGCATGTAGAAAAAAACTTTAAAAATTGTATTTGCCTGGCTTCTATTTATTCCTAGAACTATTTTTGGTGTTTTAATTTTAATGAGTTTTGACAAAAGATGTGTTTTAAGTATATACATCTCCTTTAACTTTTAGTTTCACAGTATGAGCTAACTAGGGCTACGGGATGCTTCACGTGGTAAGACCTCCAATCAGCAGGACTGAAGTGAAATAACAGGTAGAGACCAGACAGAAACATACGCCTTTGCTTTTCTATCCATTTCTACTCCAGTGCTGGTCATGTTCCCGAGTACTGACTGATTCACGGTAATAAGGATTAAAAATTTAGATTTTGATAAAAGAAGGCCTGAAGTTCTATAGTTTTCTAATTGTTACTCAGCATTACTTTTCATGAGAGATGAGGTCAAAATACCAAAGACACCAGGAACTGATGGTCAGATAACAACAGTGATGTGTGCAACATTTGTTGGATCTTCTTTCCCCTTAATGCTAAAGGCAGAAACTGAATCAAAAGCAGTGAATTAAGTTTTGGTCACCGACAGGCTGTTTTCTAAGGTGCTAGCACTACTTTAAACCAAATTTTTATACACTAGAGAATAATAAATCCACTGACTTTATTGACTACTTTTATATAAATCAGGTTTCTCTGCATACCTAAAATACAATATACATGCATCACAACACATTACTCTAAAACATGCTCTATGAAAGTAACTGCAGTTAAAACAAGTTTTTTTCTTCCTTTAGGGCAAAAATACACGTATTAAGTGTCACTACGTCAACTTCGTACTTCCTAAGTGAAGTCTTGCACCACCACCACACAGCCCCTTCCTACACCTAGTGCGCTCCCAGGCTGTCCATGTCCTCTATGCTTCCAACACTCCGACGCACTGCGCGGGCAGGCCGGTTCTCCTCGGACACTCTGGCTCACGAGTTCACAGTTCACAGCGCCCCCACATGTCCGAACATCGCACTACACCATTCTCCACAACACTGTCATGAGGAAGTTGTAACTAAAACAAGTACAATACCATGACTACTTACTCTGAGAAAATGAAAATTTAATAGGTACAAAGTTCCTGATGAGCAGATACACAGAAAGACAAATCCAGTCCCAACCTGGATGAGCTGTGATGGCTGACACGGGCAGTGGTGATGCCATCATCTTGTAGTGTGAGTTTGGGTTTTCCACCCCACCTGACCTCTCTGTGCCATACTTTCCTCATTCGCTTCTAATCCTGTCATTTCACCAATCTAGTGTTGGTTTTTGCTTAAAGCAGGAAGCTGGATCTATTAGAACAGAGCACTTACCATCTCACAAAGATCATATTTATGACAGAACTCAGGAAAGTATTCAGGCATTATGCAAATGTAAGAATACAAATAATAAAATATAACAGGAAGTCTAATCTGAACAATATTCTAAGTGTACAAAGAGAATATTTCAACTATAAATGCATACCAATTTTTCTTTAATAACCTAGAAACTACCTAAGTCGGCTTGTTTTCTGCAACTCAAAATATGTTAGAAAAATCTTTTTCCTCTGAATTCACTTGGTGGTAGCTGTCAATCATTAATGATGTGTGTCAATTTCTTTTACTCGGTGTCTGTCAATCATTAATGATGTGTGACAACTTCTTTTACTCGGTGTCTATCGTTTGTCCATGTCACATGTGATAGGGGATGGTATAAACGCATTAGCAATTTTAGTGAAAAGCCCTAGAAGCCTGGCCCACCTCTCCCCTGAAGAGATTAAATGGAAGGAAGAAAACTAAGCTAACAGGCAGATGTGCTGGGTGGGCAGCGCACACCTGCAGTCCCGGCCACCGAGTCGCTGCACTGGAGACGCCTGAGCCCAGGGGCACAGGGCCAGCCAAGGCAGCTCGGTGGGAGCTTGTATCAAAGAAAAACAAACAAAAAGCAAAAACCCCTTCAGGGAGGAGGATATTTGCTAGCCATGAAAACTATACCAGTATGTGTACTTTGGGGTTTTTGTTTTGGTGAATAGTGTCCTCTAAGTTTGCTACAAATGCCTAAGAAAGGAAAAATTCAACCCTGGCATTCTTAAAAGCACATTCAATTAAGGCTTTAGACTGATGACATACTGGCTGCTTTTCAGCAGATCTTCCGAAGTCTTTGCAAGGGTCAATGACATGTACACATACATATACACATGTATGTAGAGGAAAAATGTTAATTTAAGCCTTTAAAAAGAGCAATTTTAAAATGCTAAGGGCAGCTCATGGGGTCCATCGGGAGTTCTCAGCAGGGCACTCCGCTGAATTTGTGAGGAGTTTCAAAGTTGTCCACAATAAAAAGTAAATTAAAAAAACTTGGTGAAGTTTTAAAAATTACATATTAAAGAATGCACATACTCGGCCCAGTCAAAGCTCTAACTTCCTCTTGTCAGGAACAAGTGGCAGCATCATTACCAATGTAAGGGAACGGATGCTTTTTCTTAACTACAAATGAACCTGGTGCCACCATTCCTTTTTGTCAGACCTTGGGCAGTTAAGGCCAACAGGCCTCTTTTAGACTTTATACGGGCAGCTGAGGCAGAGGATCCAGGCCTTGCTACTCTATTTTTTTTTTTTTTTTTTAAATTAATCACCCCAACATAGCTTTCAGTGATTAATCTAAAACCAAGACAGGGGTATGAAGTAGGGCGCATCACTGCCCATTACTTAAGTAACTTCTCTCTTCTACGTAGGAAAACACAAGTTCTACTTTATAACTGCAGATGAACCGGTTCTCTTCAGTGCAAATATTCAGCAAGAACACAAAATTATTCAGTACTCAGAGGATCAAGTCAGTTTCTGTAGTGCTGACAGTGCAACCCCAGATACCTGGGAATGGAAACAGCCCAGGTAAGACTGTATCCTGCAGGGCAAACGACAATCTTCAGGGAGTGAAGATCATCTTTATCTGAGATCACAGAATCTTTTAGCTTTATGGGTACTGCTGAGTAGGGGGAGGAGCTCGTCTTTCACTGAGGCATGTAGCCACCTTGTCTGACAGTCTGGGGAAGGTAGCTCTTGGGCATTCCGTCGTCCACGGTGGCCTCCGGCCCAACTGTTTCCAATCTCTGCTGCACCTGTGCCGCAGTCTCGGAGCCAAAGGCTCCTGTTGCAGGAACTCCCTGAAACATTTTCATCTGCTCAGCCTCACAGGCCTGCGAAATAGGATCTGAAATCTGCTGCTGATTAAGTCTAAGAAAATCTTCCTCACTGCTCAAAGACACCTGCTTTGACCTTTCAAAATGTGAAATATCTGGACTGGTTTTAGGCTGAGTGCAGTTCTGTTTGAAATACTGCTGCTGGGGCAGAACGTCATCCCCGCTGTCTCCACTGTCCACCAGCTGCAGGTCTTCCGGCCGCTCCTCTGAATCCAGCAAGGGCTGGGTGGACTCGGACCTGGAGAAGACCTGAACCGACGGGACCTGGTGCCGGTAGCCGCTGTGCACCACGGTAGAATACTGCACGGTGCTCGCCGTGTTCTGTGCAGACTCGTTCTCGTCCCCACTGGAAATGCTTGGCCTAGATGATGACATGCATGAGGACCCTCCGATGCCACTGCTGTGCCCTTCGGTACTAATTTTTTCCTTCTTGAATAGGTCCAAGGATTTCAGATCTTCTGGAAAAGGCTTTTTGTCATTTGCTTCTATTTCCACAACACTTACATCAGTGAAATTGCCATCTGAATACATTTGATCTTTTGAATTAAAATTGTGCTAGGAGAGACAAAATGGATTATTACCCATGACATGTATTAACGTAAAAGTCTGTTAACTAATGCATCTCTGAAACTTAGTGGTGTAGTAACATAACTAAATCACTTAAATCACTGTAAATTCCCAACTATTACATAATATAATGTAGAATGGTCAAAAGAGCCTGTCAGAATCAGTCTGTAATTTCTGTAGAATTTCCAAATCAATAATGTTGGTATTTACATTTTGAATAAACTAAAGGTCTACAAATAGTTTTTAAGCTGAGCGTCATGGTGCACACCAGACTCTCAGCACTCAGGAGGCTGCGGCAGGAAGATCACCACAAGTTGGAGACCAGCCTGGGTTATATGGTAAGCTCAAAGCCAGCCTGAGCTACACAGTGAGACCCTGCCTACATAAATACAAACAAATGAACGGTTTTATTTCATGCCTCTACTAGGCAGCATAGGGTTGACTGGCTAGGAAAACAATAACTGAAACCTTATAGAATTTGAAAATAGGGAACACACTCTTAATTCTTATTCTGTTAATATAAAATTTAAAGAAAACTTGAGGATAATAAATACAAATGATTTTCCCCTTTGAGGTGTGCTTTAAATTTGAAGTGTTCAGTGTAAGTTTTCCAAAAATCACTCTAACTATTAAAATAGTAAACTATTAGACCAGGTTTTAACCATCAATCCAATTCAAAATGTTTGTATAACAGTTACCATTATGTAGCAGTTTTAGCACTTTAAGTTCTCAGTTTGCAAACAGTTGTGATGTCACTGAGTAGAATTAGGACTATCACACAACATACTATGATGGTCCCCAGAATATGTAGGTATTATTTTTAATTTTGATAGAGATTTTCATTTATGTGTTATTTTATTTTCATTTACTTTTTGATTTGTCCTTAATCTTTTGGATGAGCTCTGTAAATACATCCTGCTATGCCTGGGCACGATGAACACCGCAGAAGTGGCTGCGCTTACCCGTGGAGGCGTGTGAGGCGACCACTGGGCAATGTGGCTCTTTGAAGGGTCTGGAACGTTAGGCCAGATGTGCTTCTTAATTCTGGAGCAAGAAGAAACATGGCAGATGTAGAACCACATGTAATAAACAATGAACAGTTCCTGTTTCTAAATAGTTCATTTATGAATCTTAAAAACCAAACCAACTAAACAAAAGAACAAAAAATCCTATTCTATCCAAAGCCAAACAAAAACTTGCCCCTAACAATTTCAGCACATCACCTTCTCAACAAAAACAAAAGCAAAAATGTTTAATTGCCAATTAAAATTATCTAGATAACAGAAATACACTGATCCCAAATAAAATATGATGCATTTCATTTTTTGCAACAAGGAAAGGTCTATTGATGTATGTAAGAAATACAGTTTAATTAAATGAGACCTAGAGTGCAGAAATACACATTTATACGATAATTGATTTTTAGTGAAAAATGCTTAGGTAATTCAATAGCAAGAAGGTGATCTTTTCAAAACAAATGATGTTAGAATTAGGTATTTGTGAGATGAAAAGATCTCGGCCCTAATCTCATACCATACACAAAAATTAATTTGGGGGTCCACAGAAGGACCTTAAAACTTACGAACTTCCATGAAAAACTACTGAACATGTAAGCTGAGTGTGGTGGCGCACACCTGTAATCCCAGCACTCAGGAGGCTGAGGCAGGAGCATCACTGCAAGTTCAAGGTTAGCCTGGGCTACACGGTGAGTTCTGGGTCAGTATGAACTCAATAGCAAGATCCAGTCTCAACACAGCCACAAAATCACCAACAACCCTCCCTCCTGAGCCTCCAGAACAAAACAGGAGAAAACATTTCTGACACTGCATTAGACAGCAATACGTTGGACAAGACACAACACACAGGAACTACAAGGGGAAAATACTGGCAACTAGACTTCCAAATTAAAACTTCTGCTTTTCTAAAGTCACACAAATGATGTGCACAAAGTGGGACAAACATCTGCAATAATATAGTTGACTAGACAAAAATTCTGCAACCAGAGCATACAAAGGAGTTGACAACTCCATGTTATTAAACAAATAACTCACTGGAAAATGGGCAAAAGATTTCAATAGAGATACCACAAAAAAAGTGACACATAAAAAGATCTAATGAATCAAGGAAATGAAAATTACAACTACAGTGAGTTCTATACACTCACTTTTAGAAAAGTGAATGTATACCAAAACCTCAAGAATGAAAAACTGGAATAGTAGCAAGCGTTGGTGATAATCAGAAACACTGCCACTCCAAAAGTTTGGCAGTTCTTACAAAGTTAAACATGCACCTACCACATGACCCAGCGTGCCAAATCCTAGGTATTCACTCAGCATAAATGAAACATGCCCATAAAAAGTTTTGTACATGAATGTTCATAGCAACATTATACATAACAGAAAAAATTAGAAAAATACCTAAACTTCCATGACTGATGAACTATAGAATATTATTCAGAGATTAAAAAATTATTAGAAGCAACAATATAATGAATCTTGAAAATACTATGCTAAGTAAAAATTATACACAGAACACTACATGCTATTTGATCCCATGTACATCACATTGTAGGTAAGACAAAAGTACAGTCCCAGGAAGATCCTAACTGCCTGGGGCTGAGTGCTGAGGAGCAGACTGAGCACAAGAAAGCAACACGGGAGCTCACTAGGGGGTGGAAACGCTTGGTATCTCGACCACAGAGGCACTCGCAATTGCAAAATTCGAACTCAATAAACTTAAATTTTATTGAGTGTAAATTATAACTCTATAAAGTTAAGAATGCAAAAAATATGAACATGAGTACTTACAGATCTCGCTTATTAAAGCAGAACAACACACCTAGAAGAGTTGTCAACAGGAATGCTAAGCAAACAGGCACAACTATGGCTTCTATTTCTCCTTGAGCTAAAAAAGAGAGGTCGTGATGAGAAATAACTGTTGACATGGACACAGAGGAGAAATAACACGGCCATTCTAATTTCGTTTTCAGTTTTTTACTCTTCTTCATAAATCAGATCCTACTCTTTCATTGTTACCCAGTAACCCAACCATAGTAAGCATCAGATATACTTGACCCTAGTTAATTCTGGCTGCACTTAAAAAAGGTCTTACTAACCCAGTGACTCAGTGGCTGGGATGACTAAAGGGGCAGGTATTTTCCTAGTTAACTTCCTTTCATCCAACTCTTCCCACTTTTTTTTTAATTGTAGGGAAGGGTCTACAGGGTGTTCAGGGTCTGTCTCACTACTAGATCGCACACATACTGATCTGTCTGTTTACAGCCTCCCAAGAGCTGGGATTATAGGCACGAGCCACTACGCAATTGAGCAGTCTCAATTGCTATTTTAGCGTGCCCTGGGGGTGGGAACGGCATCATAGGCTCAGGAATTGAACCCAGCTCCTGTGCCTGCTTGTAGGCACTTTAATCGGCTGAGCTATGTGGCTGGCCCTCCTTCCCACATTTCTGGTGCTGGAAGCAGAACCACAGTTTACCCAAAGCCCCCCGGGCTAACTTTAATCAATGTTCTACAGAACAAATGCATGCAGTATTATAGTCACCATTGATTTAGTTCGTAAGTGACTTTACATCTCATGAAGCTCAACAGAAAATCAAGAAATCAGAACAATGCTTAGGAATATGGGCTGGCAAATATTAATTCTCGAACGCTCAGGGTCTGAATGCCAAACCTCAGCTAGGCAGAGGCTCTCTTCTCGTGTTGCTAAGCTTCTGAGCCTGTACTGTCTCCAGTATAGCAGATGCACTGGGCTTTTACTTGGGCTACTCTGTCTTTTTTTCCTTCGTCCCTGTGTGTCTATATCCTGACTTTAAGGCTCTGGCACACAGCTCACTGACATGCTACCCACCTGCTTCTCCAGTTGTTCTATCTACTTTGCCTATATTCCTGCAACAAGGCTCTAAGATCCTTTGGGGAAAGACCAATGACATGTGAAGAAGCCATAAGGGAAGCCACAGACAGATTTAAAAAAAAAAAAAAAAAGACTATAAAATAATACTGTATTTCCATTTCCCCCTTGTATTCTCTTTCTCAAAACCTCTTTTCCTCCCCTTCTCACCCCTCCCATCCCCTTCCTATCTGAACCTGTCCTCCCTACTTCCCAGTATCTACCTTCCGTTTCGCTCCTTATATACTCTTGGAGTTTTTCACATAGGAGAAATAATACGACACTTACACTTGTGTGTGTGGGGGTTACTTCACTTAAGGTTATAGTTTTGATAGGTTTATTTTTTTTTTGCAGTACTGGGGATTGAACTCAGGACCCTGCGCTTGCCAGGCAAACACTTATTCTACTGAGGTATCTCCTTGGCCCAAGGTTATGGTTTTGAGATGCATCTCAGTTATATCCATATTATGCATAGACGCAAATTCCCTATGATGAATGTGATCATTACACATGGCAAACATGTACTAATACAAAATAAGGATTAAAAAAACACTAAGCATGCTCTAACTTGACATAATGTATGCAAAGAAAATCCCCAAACACATTAGATTATTTTGGCTTGAGAGACTGGGACTAAGCTTTCTTCCTTTTTGTATTTGAAATTGTATAAAATCTCTATATTTCAATCAGGGAACATTTTAAAAGTTTTTTTATTTCCTCTAATTTTTTTTTATTTTAAGTATTACTGTTAGATTACTATGTCACCATATGGGACAAACCTTGGCCTGGAAACTACATTAATTATTGGCTCAAAAAAGGAAGCTCAGGGCGTTTTATTATCTGTTTACATAGTCATTCTTTCTCTCCCTTGGCAATCATACAACCAACAAAGCATAAAGATTACTATCCATCATTCTCCTTGTTATTAGCCAGGGGTAGGAGTTATAAATACAATCCCAAGAAGATAAAGTCATTTCTATAATGACTCAAACAGTGGAACCAGGAAAGCATGCATGTAGGTCTTCTTTCAGGATGCTACTGGAACAGCCAGAGCCAGAGAAGGGGAGGACACCAGAAGGGTGAGGTACTCAGAAAAGACAAAAGGTGGTGAGGGAGGGGCTCATGGTCCAAAAGCTGAGTTGGAAAGGGCAGGGTGCACAGTGCTCAGGCGCAATCAATAGAACGTGACACTTGGATGTGTGAGAAACAGATACGAAGACAGTGACTGCAACCACATCTAACTATTCCTGGCTTTGGAAGAGCTGGATGGTTGTGACCTGGAACAGACAGAAATGTGTTTGGCAAGGAAAGAGTGGGTGGCTGAGATGGGAGAGAGCGAATAGGAAGAGGAACTGGGCCAAACGCCATGCAGGGGACATAAACTCACTACACCCACCCCGGGGAGGAATGAAGCCTCTAGGAAGAATTCAGCCAAACAGTTAATAAGACAACAGAAAGCTGAGAAAACATGAAACCGGACAACCAATCACCTAAAACACCATGATTTATGCCCATGTCGTTTCTGTGACCTCAAAGCTGCGCTCCCCTCCCCTGAAGGTGCACTTCTAAACAACAGAATACGAAGGCCTCTCTAGTCTGATTAAATATAAAACAAAGAAATAGAAGTCAAGTTTTACTATTTCTTACCAAACTTTGGTGTAGTAAAAGTGAACTCTGGACCGTCCTTTCCACCTTCATCTGTGTATGCTGTCATTCGTACCATGTACAGCGTGTCACTAGTCAGAGAGGACAGCGTGTACTCTGTGTGTGAAGAATCTACATGCACAGCTGGAATAAATAACAAAATAAAATCCTTCCGCTTTATTCAGAATTTTTGCTTCACT
>PVKN010025696.1:0-14253 GCA_004027915.1 Capromys pilorides
CATAGGTGAGAATTGTGGGTCTCAAGTCTTGGCAGATGTAAGGGACCACTAGGGTCTGAGCAGAAGAGGGACAGATCCAGCTTGCGTTTTCAAAGCATTGCTGTCTTAGGTGCCGAGATAGGCTGCAGTCAGGGCACAGGGCAAGGCATCTTGGGAAGCAAGCGCATAGCCTGGTGCGGTGTGGTTGTGGTTTGGTCCTGCCTGGTGGTACTGGAGATGCTGAGGGGTAGCCAGCAACTGACCCAAGAATGGTCAAGGATGGTTTGGGGCTGAGCAACCAGAAAGATGGGTTTACATCTTTGAAGAATCTGGTGTATTAGTAGGGGCCATCTCTCTAGGGGGCGGCACCATGGAAAAAAACTTGCCAGGCATTCCTGTGTTTTAGCAACCTCTGATTTAAGTCACCAGGGAAATCCCAGAGCCATTGACTGGGGTGGGGGGCGAGAACTTCACAGTGTCCTCCCCAGGGGAGGATGGAAAGATGGTGCGTTGGGCGGGTGGAGCTGGGAGGTGCTTGCAGCCCTGCAGAGTTCTCAGGCAGAGCTTAGGCCCTTTTCACCCATGCCATTGTCTTGCAGAGTCTGCAGCATAGTTTCTGCCTGGGCGCTGCTGGCATTTCTTCTGGGAAGATCCAGGACCTGAGTGCAGCCAGCCTCTGGAAGCCTCTGTCCATCTCTTTGTCCTTCCTGGGATGGCCCTCCTGGATTTTGTTTTTGTAAATTGTATTTTGCATGTGGATCTGCCTGGTCTTTACTGTCAGTTTTGTTTTGTAAGTGAAATTCTGTATAATTCTATAAATGATGATGAAATCCTTGCATGTAAAACCTTTGTGTGTGACCACTGGGAGAAGTCACGGCCTCTGGTGATTTCAGCCAATGTGCTGGAGTGTCTAGAACAGATAGTTCATTAGGTGCCACCCACCAAGTGAGTAAAAGGTCATGTCATTTATCGGAGAGAAATTAATGCCCAACAGCTGAAGATTTAAGCCTGAAAAAGGGCTTGTCTCATGCAGGGAAAAAGTATAGCTTGGCAGAATTAATGACATGTACTGATGTTGTCATTGATAAATACAGTATCTCAAACCATTAAAATGTTTATATTTGTTGTAGTGATGAAAAATACTTGTAAACAGAGATTATGGCTTGAAAGCTAGACTCCAGCCAAATGCTCTGGGTCGCCACAGCTACCCAGACTTCCTCTGTGGTGCCTCCCTTTTCCTGGAAGGGTCTGACCTTAGTTGGGCTCTTAGCATAGCTGTGAACTTCACCTGAGGATTCTAGTTCGATATTTTTTCACTAAAAGAACTGAAGTATTGTGGCAGCTGCCCTGACTAGAGTTTGAAATCTCATCTTTGCTTCCTTTCTTGTCTCTTCTTCCTCTCTTTAATTGAACCCCTAGCCTTTGGGCTGAGCTACATTTCCACCCCTTTTCTGTTTTTAATTTTGAGACAGTGTTTCACTAAGTCACTAAATTGCCCAGGCTAAGCTCAGACTTAACAACCCACTTGCTGCAGCCTCCCAGAGTACTGGGAATATTGGAGCGAGTCACCACACCGGCTTTGAAAGAGCTGATTTTCTCACAGGCTTATGTCTATTGTAAAAGCCGTATGGTATGTGGTGGCCCCGTGTGAGATCTAGGGCAGTTTGTAATCTGATAACCCTGCCTATGTCTTCAGTGCAGGGTGTTTGGATTTTGCCTTGAGTCTTCATTGAATTGTATGGCTAAGGAGAACTCCTTTTCTCTTCCTGGGCCTTTGGACCCCACTGCAAATCTGCATGTATGCATCTCTGGCCTGCTTGTCCATCTGGTGGGACCATTTTGGCTTCCCAGGAAGAAAGGCCTTGGCATTGCTGGTTGTCCCAAGTAGTTCACTGATACTGGCAGTCTGCCCACTGTGGAAATGCCAAGCAGTCTGGAAGTCACCTGCTGCCCCAGCTTCTGCCCTATCTCTATGGAAGAGGACCCCACAAATGATATAGGACCTGGGACTCTCTTGTCTTGAGCCTAGTGAGCAGGCCTACCCACCCATGCTCTCTGCCTGACCCCATCCAGGGGTGGCTATGTTTTCCATTTGTTGTGCTTTCCATCATGGTGTGCATAAAACCAAAGAATCTAGGAGCTGACCCCTGCTCTCTGCCTCCTTGGCTCCGTCTGCCCCTCCCTGGCTCTGGCCCTTCTTTCCCTTCAGCCATGCCTTTGGACAAGTACACTGTGTTCCCCTGCCCTACTCCAAGTACCCTTGCAAGGCCCTTGTTGCCTACACCAGTCTGTAGGGACCCCTTGTGTCTCTCTGCTTCTTCTCTCTGCCCCAAGCCTCTGGGTACTTGACGCCCTTGGTCTTTCAGGTCATGGTGTTCTAAGACTCAGTACTGTTGGCTCTGTGGCAGCTCTGAAGTTTGGCTGTCCAGCTGCCATCTCTCCTGTTCCAGCTCCCCTTTTGAGCTTCCTAGATTGTTCCTATCATTCCCATTCTCAGGGCAAAATGACAAACATCCCCTCTTTTGAGTTGCCTTCCCCGAGAAGCACTGACCAAAGCTGCTGCTTACCTCAACCTGCTCTACCCTCTGCATGCAGCCTTGCTCCCTGCCCACTGCTGCCACCTGCATCACTGCAGGCACAAAGGACCATCACTGCCCTGACAGCCCTGAGCTCAGATGGGAGCAGGGGCTGGAGGCAGTCATGCAGTTTGTTCTGCAATTGTACCAAATCCCCAAGCCCTCGACTTTCACATCTGGTGTCCGCCTTCTCTGCTCACTGCTCTCACCCCACACTCATGCTGTCCTTAAGGCCAGAGTTTCTCTTCCTCTTCCATCTGCCGGGCTCATTCCTTTGAGTCTGTCTTTACTTGAGGCCCTGTAGGGTCCCAAGGCTTTGGGCAGCCTTGCCCTCCAGCCTCAGTGGCTCCTGCTCATGTGGCCCCTCTTTGGCTGACCCTGCTCATTGCCTGCTGTTTCCCATGGCAGATGTTCCATGCTCCTGGCATCTTAAACTTCTGGGGTCTCCACTGCAGCTTTGGCTTTCCTCTCGCAGCTTCATGTATCCCCCTCAGGAGCAGCTTACAAGGGCTATACCAGGGTGATACGCTACACCCTGAAGGGCTACACGCTGCCGGGCCTCCCAGATGCTGAGATGCTCTTGGTGCGTCTTTCCTGTTGCGCTGGTGCAGAGTGCTTAGCTTCTTTTTGTTGGTGTTAATGTCTTCAACATTGCGTCCTCCTTGTCAGCATTTAAAATGTGCTTTGAGTACCAAGTCATAATTTTCCTGAGATTTTCCACTGCGCCCTTTTTTCCTCTGATTTGGTTAAAAGCAGGCAACCGCTTCTTACTTTTGCCTAAATAAGATGCTGCCTTGAAATACCCTCCCCAGATTAGTCTGTTACCTTTAAGCTCAGCTTCCCACATAGTTTCAGAACATGGGCAGAATGTAGCCACCCTCTTTGCTGTGATGTAACGTGGGTGGCCAGTAGTCCAGCTCCAGTCCTCCTTTCCATCTGAAGCCTCCTGACTGTTACCTTTATTGTGTTTATTTCTAGGAACATTCTGGTGTTCTCAGTCTTTTCATTTCTGTGACCAAAAATGTGAGAAAGTCATTTCAGAGGGCTGGTGACTTTCAGGATTTCAGCCATGGTTGACTGGTTGTAGGGGCTTTAACTCATGGTCAACTGGCTCCTGGGCAGAAATATCATGGTAGATGGGTGTATTGGAGGAAAGCCACTCCATGTACAGCACCTGGAAAGCAGAGACAGGGAAGAGCTTAAGAGGAAGGAGCCAAGGGCCATATGTAGTCCCTAAGGTCACACACTTAAGGGTGTTACTAGACCCAGATCCATCCAGAAGTATGCTTCACTGATCTACTGACAATCAGAATTAACCATCAAAATCCATTATCAGGACTGAGGAGATAGTTTGGTGGCATAAGTGCCTGCTTGGCAAGGACAAGGTCCTGAGTTCATCTCCAGCCCCAGAACCCTGAGCACACCAGTGACGCGTGCCTGTAATCCCAGAGAGGCTGGGATTAATAGGAGGATCACTGTCAGTCCAAACTGCATGGTGAGGCCTTGTACCAAAAAGTAAAACAAATTCTATTGGTATCAATTTTCTTTGTTAGTTTTCTGTCACTAATCAAATAATTCAAGGTAATTAAAGGGAGAAAACTTCATTTGGGCTCATGTGTACAGAGATTCAGTGCATGTGTGTAGCCTTGCTGCTTAGGCCTGTGCAGGTGGCACAGTACATCATGTGGGAGTGTACGGCCCAGGAATTATCTATTGTATGGTTGCTCAGAAGCAGAAGAAAGGGGGGCTGGCGAGATGGTTCAGTGGTCTAAAGCGCCTGCTTAGGAGGCATCAGGCAACTGCGGGGACTGCAGTTCGATCCCTGGCACCACATGCTGCGCCAGCGCCACCACCAGGGCAGGCTGAGCCAGCCACAAAATGAATAAATAAAGAAACAAACAAACACAACAAGCAAACAAACAAATAAATAAATAAATAAAAAAAAGCAGAAGAAAGGCCTGAAGTCCCAGTATTCCCTTCAAGGGTATGTCCCCAGTGGTCTACTTCCTCCCAACAGGTCCTGTCTCAGAGGTTACCATAGTGCCACAGGCTGACCACGCCTGTGGGTCTGTGGGTCTTTAAGGGACACTTACTCATCATCTTCCCCCTTTTTTGAGATGGTCTCACCCCCTGTAGTTCTGACTGGCCTTGAACTCACCATGTAGGCCAGACTGCCTTCAGACACATAGTGATTTTCCTGCCTCAGCTGCCTAAATGCTGGAATTTTGTCTTGCACAGCCATACCAGCCTTGACTATCCCTTCTTGACAAGAGACTAATCCCATTTGTGAGGACTCAGCCTTGTGACTGACCACTACCCCAAGCTCCATCTCCAGAAGACATTGTACTGGAGATGAAGGCTCTGTTACATGGATTTTGGAGGGCCACAAGACATCCAGTACATAGCAAGAATCTTTCCTTTTCTCTAGAAGATACAGAATTTCATGTCATTGCAGAGAACTTTTGTGTTTCTGTGTAGTCTTTTGAACATTAAGTATGAGCAATAGTAATTTCCTTTGAGTAAAATGTTGGGCCAGTGTCACAAACTTTGGAATACTTTCTGAGGAAGGGAAAACAAAGGCTGTTACCTTCTAACCCTTAGGTACCTTTGACCCAATTTTCTATAAATTTGATCTTTAATATAAATGTAATCCTACATAAAGTATAAAGGTTGGAGGGTTTTTTCTGGTGGTGAACTTGCCAATTTAAGAATATTTGGGGAGGAGATAAATAATAATATAATAATCAGAAAACTTCTGAAAAACAAAAGTAACCAAGGTCCCTCCTCCGCACGAGTACATTGTTCAAAACTACATTTTCTATCATTTATGTATGGAGGCAGGCTCTCTATGTAGTTCAGGATGGCTTCAAACCCACTTTGTAGCCCAAGCTGTGGTGATCCTTTTGCCTCAGCCTCTCACATCCTAGGATTTACAGGCATGCACCACCTTGCCCACCTTTTAAAATTTCTATCATTTTAGCATCACTGAAATTGATACACTATCAACAATACTATAACTTAATTTTTTTATTGTGCACAAAATACACGCTAGAGTTGATGGAAATATAGAAATCACAAAGATGTTGTCTTACATTTTACTCATTGCTGGGACAAATATCCGACACTCAAAATGAAGGAAGGAAAGGTTTATTTAGATCACAGTTACTGGAGGTTTTAGTCTATATTCACCTGGCTCCAAAGCAGACTGGCACCTGGCAGAGGGCAACCTTCCATGGTGGCAGCTAAGAGCAAGAGCACTGGGAGAGAGCTAGCAGCTCAAGCAGCTAACTTCTCTTCCTACCTTACATTGGAATGCAAATCACCTGCCCCAAGGGAGAGGCAGTACCCATTTCCACAATAATCAATTACAAATCCAGAAACTGCCCCATGACTGCATGAGGCTTTGAGGGGACATCTATACACAAACCTTAACATTCCACCCCTGGACCCCCAAAGACTCATGCACATCCCTTTAAGCAAAAGACATTCTAGTCCATCTCTTAAGAGTTGCCAGTCCCAACAGTTTCAGCATTGCTGAAAAGTCCAAGTCCCAAGTCTCTGTGAGCCTCTATACAAATGGAAATTACACACATCCAACATTCAAAGGCACAAGATACACATTACCATTCTAAAAGTTACACATAGCAGGATATTAAGCATTGGGACCAGCACAAGTCCAAAATCCAGAAGGGCCAACATTAAATCCTGTAGGTTCTTGTGGAACATCTGAAGCAACCTGAGGCAAATTGTAAGCTCCATGTGGCTCTGACCCTACAGCACTCTCTGTAGATGTAGCTTCCATGGCTTCTCTCTCAGGCTGGCTTTGCTCCCTCTTTGCACAATCCATGTTCCTGGCTTTTCCAAACTTCTAGGGTTTCCACTAACAGGCTTCTCACAGCTTTACACACTGCCCTCTCGGCACACTGTCTGGCCTCCTAGGCCTTCTGCAATCTAGGTGGAAGCCTTTTTAACCTCAGAATTTCTTTTTTTTAAATTTTATTTTATTTTATTTATTTATTTGTTTGCTTGTTGTGTTTGTTTGTTTCTTTATTTACTTATTTTGTGGCTGGCTCGGCCTGCCCTGGTGGTGGGGCTGGCGCAGCATGTGGTGCCGGGGATCGAACCGCAGTCCCTGCAGTTGCCTGAGCTTTCCTAAGCAGGCGCTTTAGACCACTGAAGCATCTCGCCGGCCCCTAACCTCAGTATTTCTGCATTTTCAGTGTGCCTAAAACAACTGGCATGTGGATGATGCCTAGGTCTGCCGCCAGCTGGAACAGTAGTCAGGCTTTCTTCTCTCTTGGCTGTAGGGATTGAGTGTGTGGACTGTTGAGCACTGTGACCCTGATTCTGAGGAATAAATTCTCCGTGCTGGCGCCATTTTGGAACCTGGTGTGGCTGCCCCCCGTTCTGGAACAAAGAGCTCAGTGACTTTAGCCACAAGGCAAGGTCCCTGACCTTTGCAATTCTGAGGCTGCAAAGGGTGGAGAGCTGCCACCTCCTGTGATGCCCTCAGGTCATCTTTTCCGTTCTCTGGTTCCTTTTCTGCAATGGAGATCCTCTTAGATCTATCTTTGCAGTCCACAGCTCTACTGGCACTTGCTTTCTGGCCAAACTCACATTTTGAGCCATCCTGCTGGACTCCTTGCTCTTGATTTGTAATATGAATCTGGCTAAAAGCCCCCAGTAGCAGCCATGCCACTGCCCCAATATTTGGCTCCTTTGAAATATCTTTTGAAAGATTCATCAGTCCGCCATGCTTAAACTCAGTCTTAGGCAATATCTCTGGACATGAGCAAAATGCAAACAACTTCTCTGCTAAGTCAAAACATAAATGATCTGGAGTCAAACAATCAATGCAGTTCTTCTTCCCAGGAGAAACCTCCCCAGTCTGGTCTTTACAGGCAGGCCTTCTGGTCTCCTGAGCTCTGACCAGAATCTCCCCTACAGAAGAGCTGAAGCTGTTTCCAGCTCTTCACAGGTAGAGGACCTCTCCAAACCTTTCCTATCTCTTCCCAAAAGCCATTTCCAAGCACTTGTAATCCACATGGTCAGGTTTAGCCACAGCAACAACCCCACTCCTGGTGTCAAATTCTGTATTAGTTACTTTTTACTCATTGCTGGGACAAATATGCAACACTCAAAATGAAGGAAGGTTTATTTAGATCACAGTTGCTGAAGAATTTAGTCTATATTCAGCTGGCTCCAAAGCAGACTGGCACCTGGCAGAGGGCAACCTTCCATGGTGGCAGCTAAGAGCAAGAGCACTGGGAGAGAGCTAGCAGCTCAAGCAGCTAACTTCTCTTCCTACCTTACATTGAAATGCAAATCACCTGCTCCAAGGGAGAGGCAGCACCCATTTCCACAATAATCAATTACAAATCCAGAAACTGCCCCATGACTGCATGAGGCTTTGAGGGGACACCTATACACAAACCATAACAGATGTAATTAATATACTGTCAAACTGTCAAGTAATTGAGTTGGGGACATAGTTCAGTGAATAAGTGCCTGCCTGGCAAGTGCAGGGTCCTGAGTTCCCTGGTACTGGAAAAAAAAAAAAAAAAGTCTAATACTGTCATTTTATTGAATATAAGTTCAAAAATAGAATACCCCTGGCTTTGAATATTGCTGTGATGGAGGTGGAACATCCAGTCTAGGGCAAAGATGACTTCGTTGCCATTTAGAAAAAAAACAGTTAATTCTTTTTGGTTTTCGTAAGAAAACAAATCAAAGGTATGTCATAGATTTTAAATTTGAAAGAGATAAACTATACATAATGAGAATACATAATCCTGGGATAAAGAAGGCCTTTCTAGATATGAAACAAAAGCTTACAGTTGTGAATAAAAAGGTTGATGAGTTGATGTAGACTGTTTCATCTCACCTGACACACAGTGTGTTGTAAAACAACCAGTATTTTGGGTTCCGTGAAAAAGGAAAAAAAATGCTAAAGCTGGAGGGTATGCCCCTTGTTTAAGATTCATGTGGACTTCACAGATGTTAAAATGGGAGACAGGCCCGAGACAGGCTCTCTGTAGTTCAGGATGGCTTCAAACCCACTTTGTAGCCCAAGCTGTGGTGATCCTTTTGCCTCAGCCTCTCGCATCTCCTAGGATTTACAGGCGTGTAAAGCACGTTGCCTTTTGTCTCCACTGTCATCTCACTGTGGTCTTGCTGTCATTTCCAGGCTCACCCCTCTTGAAGCCTGTGTTGCTGCCAAGTGGCTCCAACCCTGGCTCCTAGTGAAGCAACAGGCTGATTTCAAGACATTTACTGTCTTCTCCATGGGGCATAACTAATGCCTGTCTTTATTTTGGCCAAAGAACTGGGATGGTGACTTTCTGGATCTTTAATTAAATAACTTGGCCTATTGTTCTGTGCAAGAATGCAGGAGATGGTGGTGGGTGATGGAAAAATACTAGTAAACCACTGATGATTCTCCATCTCTGGTCTTCTGTCTCACTAAGAAAGCTTCATGCAGTCCCGCTGTCAGCTATCCTTTAGAAAGACTAACAGGATTGTTGAAATATTACCTGTCGGGAGACAGGTTTCCTTATAGTTCAAATTTTTCACAATGAGTGTAGCTCTTCAAAATAAAAAATGTAGTGCAGTTAAAAAATATATCTGATCAATCAGTTATATGAAAGAATTACATGAATTTTTTTTAATGACAGGGTCTCATTGTGCAGTTCATCTTGGCCTTGAGCTCATTTTGCAGCCCAGGCTTGTCTCAAACTCACAATGATTCTCCTGCCTCAGCCCCCTAAGTGCTGGGATTACAGGTGTGCACCACTACACCTAGCTCTCAAAATACCTGGCTTCAGAGGGTTCCCCCACCCCACCCCCCCAGTATGGGGAATTGGACTAGGGACCTTGCCCTTGCCAGGTAGGGCCTTATGATGCTGAGCCTAAGAGTTATGTACTTTTAAAATTGTTTTTCTGTGTTTTGAGACAGGGGCTTGTGATGCAGTTCAGTTTGTCCTTGAATTGACTCTGTATCCCATATTGGCCTCAGTGATCCTCCTGCTTTAGACTCCCAAATGTTGGTATTACAGATGTGTGCTACCGTGCCCAACTGTCTTGGTTACTTTTCTCTCATTTTTGGGACAAAAATTAAGGAGGGAAAGATTTATTTAGCTCACAGTTAGTGGAGGTTTCGGTACATGCTCTACTGGCTCCAAGGCAGATGGCAGCAGTTCATGGTGGCAGAAAACGAGGAGCAGAGGAGGAGCAGCAGCTGCTGCATCTATCAAGCCTCTCTTTCCTCCACACCAACTGTGAAGACTAGAGTTCCTCCAAGGAAGTGGTGGTGGCTGCTGTAAAGACCTAAACTCCTCCGAAATGACATGGCTTTGTCCATCAAGCTCCTCCAAAGAAGTGCCCAGAAGCCTTCCTCAACCTCTTTTATACCCTTTAAGTGCTGAGTCACTCTAGGTTGGGGCCCTTCATGCCTTAGGGGTAGGGTCTCCATGCCTTAGGGTGCAGGGCCTCCACACCCTAGGGTGTGGAGTCTCTGACATCTCAAGTTTACACATTGTATCAACCACCACACCCATCTATATCTTTTTTAGGTCACGAGGCAAAGGACAAACTTTATTACATGGCTAAAACAGGAGAGAATTAAATGATATATAATTTTTATTTTAAGGTTCTTTATGTGAACTTAACACTGAGAGAAAAGGCACTGAAGTCTTGATAGGAGTGGCCTGCACTGAATGACTTAATGTGAATTATCCAAGATGGGAGCCATGAAAGTGTGGCCCAGTTCCTTGATATACTTCTGCCCAGAGAGGCTCTAAGTATTTGTACTTAATGTATTATTGTCATTATTATTTACTATACTGCAGATTGAACTCAGGGCCTTGCAGACAAGTGCTCCAACACTGCCACATCGCCATACCCCTTTTTCTTGAGACTTGGTCTCACTAAGTGGCCTAGGCTGGCCTTAGAATTCCAATCCTCATCTCTCAGTGTCTGGAGTAGCTGGAATTACGGGCATTACCATGGCACCTGGTTGCTTCATGTATTTCTGGCTTCAGCCAACTCCTAGAACTCAGTGAGTGACCTGGCATTGTCTCAAAGCCCTGTCATTCTTAGGTGCTTGATTTTCTGTGTATTCAGCCCAGGCCTCCATCAAGTGTCTCTAGTTTCTGTGTTTGCAGAGTTCCTTCCACTCATCTGTCAAGGGACACTGTGTGTGCTGTGCTGGTGGATATTTGTCTCCCCTGGCTCCTTGTGCTTCATCTCCTGTCTCAGGTGACCTTCTTGGCCCCCATTTCCAAGAAGAAAGTAAATAGCCAGAGGCAGGAGTCTCTAAGCTCCACAGGTCCCTGATCCCAGGGACATCCTCCTCCCTCTGACTGCTCCTAGAGAAGCATTGTTCCTAGGCCTCACATCCTCTCTGGCTTTTCAGCTCTTTCCTCATCTGCACAACAAATTACTGCAGTTGATTCTACAGGTGCTTTCTGTCTCCCAGACAGAAGCTGCCTGATGCTTGGGTAGCAGAGTTCGGGGTGCCTGCTGTGCCTAGCCCAAACCCTGCATGTCTTCCCAGGGACAGTGTGTAGAGGGTTTTGCTGTGGAGTTTGCACTCGGCTCCTGTACCACTCCCCAGGAAGGCACTGGGGTGCCTTTGGCTCTGGGATCCCTCAGCCCATCTGAAGCTGTTACTCTGTCTTTCAATGACGGGGCCCCTTGGCCTGCCAGCCCTGGCTTCTCAGCAGTCCAGCTGCTTGACACTTATCTCTGTTTGGATGGAAAAATTGCTCGTTATCTTCATGCATACTTTTCTATCCATGATTTCCCTTGTAAACTCTGCAGAATCCAGGAGGTTCTGTCATGGATTTGCCATGCCAAGTTTTTAGAATTGTGATAAAAACAAAGACTCTCTTAAGAACCAGCTTTTGCAAATCCACATTGATTCAGCTGTGTGGTTGCCTCTTAGAGAAGAAAGATTTCTAAAACCTTACATAAATTAACCTCAGAGGCCAAGACTTTGACGTTTTGGTTGAGACCATGGCCTATCTTCCTTTTGTGGACAACTAATATCCCTGGTTTTGATGGGTGGAGGCCACTGTAGAGGAGGGGGCAAAGAACCTCAGTTTAAAAATACTCAACATGTATTCCATTGTCTTAGCCTTGCCATTTCATAAAGAAAATTTTTTCATTTCTTTCCAATCAGATACTGACAAATCAATATAGAGATACATAATTAGCATCTCAAGAGGCAAAGAGCACTAAACAAAGCCCAGGGACAGCAGTGGTTTGGGAATCCCAGAAAGCTGAGATTCAAGGAGAAAGATAACATCTTACCCTGAAGGCTTGCCATTAGCAGTCTCCTCCCTTGCTTGAAACTTTTGTCATTAGTATTTGTGTGAACCTAGCATTGGACAAATGGAGGTCAGAGATCGTAATGCTTCTTTACTAAAGTGATTATGCACCTGAGCACATTCCTTGACCCCAAATAAAAGTGAGATACTTCTGAGGGTCAGGGCTCACTTTGAGAAAGACAAATCTCAGTGAGACCTCTGAGCTAAATTCATCGGATCTTCTTGTCATTCCTTTCGGCACCGACACATAACATTACAACAAATCAGTATCAATTTTATTTCTATACTGTTTCAGGAAATTGTGATAGAGAAAAGATAAACTCCTCTGCTTGGTGATTTCCCTAACCACTTCTAGGTCTCCCCTCTCCTAAACCAAGGAAGAGCAAAGTGGGTGCATCAGTTGGCTTTGCCTTGCCTGATGCAATTAATAATAAAGAGAAAAGATTCATTTAGCTCATAGTTTTGGAGACTCAAAGTTCAGGATTACATGGCTTATTGGTTTGGTCTCATGTAAGTTGGCACCTTATAGTGGGAATGAATAGGTATAGGAGTTATAGCCATTTTTTTTTTTTTAATGGCTGGCTCAGCCTGCCCTGGGGGTGAGGCTGGCACAGCAAGTGCCAGGGATCGAATCACGGTCCCTGAGGTTGCCTAAGCTTGCCTAAGCAGGCACTTTAGACTGCTAAGCCATCTTGCTGGCCCTAGGAGTTATAGTCATTTTGAATGGGAGCAGTGAGAGAGAGAAGCAATTGCTGCCAGGTCCTCCAGTGGCTGGAGAACTTCCACCTAGACCCTCCCTCCTAGAAGTTCTACCGTCACCTACCAGTGCTACCCAGCAGACCAGGCCTTCAGTTGCAGGAAAGTCTTGGGGGACAGTTATGCAAATACCCAAATTATAGCAGTGAGAAAGTACCATTCGTTTATTCTCATTTCAGTCTTAGTAATTTGATTTTTTCTGAACACTGTAGTACAGTAAGTCCCTGACTTTCAAATATTGGGGCTGCTGATTTTTGCAGATGCAAACAGGCCTTGTAGGTGCAAAAACATAGTTTATTTAAAGTTGTACTGTACCACCATTTTAAGATCTTTGTAAGTGTAAAAAATAGTTTATTTACAGTATTTTGTGTGTACTTGATTTTTTTATGCTTTACATTGCATGTTTGTGTTAACAATGTATAAGCCTTGCTTTATTAAACTTGCAGCACATCTGACTTGCAAATGTTCTCCCTGAATGGAACTTGGCCGTAAGTCAGGCACTCACTGTACTTGTCCTCATTGTCATGAGTGCCCTTCGGGCTCACACTGTCCCAGCCTAGACAGGAATCCTTCCACTTCTTTTGGTTCTGCTATTGCAGGTCACTGTAAAGCCCTGGACTCAAAAGTGCTTCTTTGTCACTTCCAGGCCTTTGCTTGAAAGCTACTTCTATACAGGGCTGTCCATGATCACTTTGTCCATCTTTTTATTCCTTTATTCTACTTTTATTGTTACTCCAGGTCCCTGAGCAAAGCCTGATACATGCAGAGACTTGGTGACTGTCTGTTTAAACACTGAATAAAACCCTTGGATGGGAGAATCTAATAGGGTGTATATTGGCTTTATGTCTAAGCTGTGATGGCCACAGGTAGGGAGAGGAAGTGTATGCCACATACATTTTATACCAGAAAGAGGCATTGTTATAGTTTATGTCTAGTTGTCCCTTCCCCCAAAGCCTCATACAATCATGGGGCAGGGACTTCTAGAATTTGAGACTTGACTCATGATCCACTGGGATTATATGTTTTAGTACTGATGGGACTATGAGTCTGAGTACTTCTGGGATTATGGGTGCAGTCTAAGGTGGATAGGCTGAGGCAAAGAGCCTGAATGTAACATAAAGAAAGACAGAGAGACAGACAGAGACTGTTGCTCTCTGCTGCCCTGGTTGATCGGTTGCCAGCTGACTGCTGGCCTGTTGTCTCTTTATCCAGAACCACAACACTTTGGGGCAGAGCAAAAGAACAATGTTGATGCCCTTTTTGGCACTGTGTTGATGTGTAGTATTCTTGTTTGCTGTTGTTCTCATATTTGCCTGTAAAGAGCATTGCAGTAGCTGGCTTACAGACAATTTTGAAGTGACAACATTGATGTGATTGTTGGCATCAGCACCGAGTGGACTGTAGTATGTGTGCAGTGGCCCCACCGAGCCCTGCGCATGGTGTGCTCTTTGGATGTTACATGGGGGCATTTTTCAGACACTGAAGCAAGGTTCACTGGAGACATCTTCCCTGCTGTGATCTTCTACCAGACTCAATGCATTTCAGATCAGGAAAATAAAGTTGAATGATCTTTGTCTTCCACAGATACTACAAAAGCTAAACAAGTAGTACAG
>PVKN010025697.1:0-14039 GCA_004027915.1 Capromys pilorides
TTTTTTTTTTTTTTTTTTTTTTTTTGTCTTTTTGAGACAAGGTCTCTCTGTGCAGTTCAGGTTGGCCATGAGCTCACTTTTGTAGCCCAGGCTGGTCTCAAACTCGTAATGATCCTCCTGCTTCATTCTAAATGGGGAAAAATGGAAGTTTTCTACTCTTAGATTTGGTACAAGACAAGGATGTCCTCTATCACCAATCCTTTTCAATATCAAAAATCTCCAACACGTTTTTGAAACTATATGTTAATTGGCAGAATTTGCACCCCGACTAACTATATATACTGATTACTGTGAACTAAGAAAATACACTGAGGATAGCAATGTGTAATACTAAAACCGTTCTTAGATTCTTAGAATACCTATCACTCTGGTCTTCTAATTAGGCACTACTTCTAATGTCATATCAATTATTGTTATATTCTCTCTCAAGTAAATATTTGTTTAAAAATAAAAATATAAATAAAGAAAAAAGGAGAATATGAGACAAGGGGAAAAGGCCGTAGAAGTGTACTGCTAAAAGTTTTTAAACAATTAAGTTTCTAAATCTCTGTATAACAATGAGCAATTGGGTTTTTTTCACATTCTATAGGGATTTAAAATTAAGAATATCAAAAATTGATGGAACATACCTGCTTCATGTTATGTCTAAGGCGTCTGATATTCAGAAAGATTGTGATGTTAAGGTCAAGTGCCTATGTTACATGGAATAATATCATTAGCTTCTCTTCTGGAGGTTTAATAAGTTAGCACAACAAATAATTAGAGAAAAAGAAGAGATACAAGAATAGCCATATTATGACTCTAGTCCTTCAAGGTCAGTAAGGACACAGGACATAAAAGAACCTGTACTGTAATGGCCTATAACTCAGTGGGGTTCCAAATTTCCTGTTCAGGGAGATTATGGGGCCACAGAGGAAAGTGATTGATGGTGTATAGTGTGCCTAAGGAGAGTCACCTAGACAGAAAACATTCTCTCAGGCTTTCACTGAGAGCAAACTGGTCAAGCAATGGCCATGATTCATCCAGATGGCTGACACTGACAAAAGTTCTGCAAACTGCAGTACATGGTTTCAGGTCACATCCTGAGAAGACCTGACTGACCTTGTCAGCTAGAAAAGTTACATCTTTTGTAATATAGGTCTTGCTTTATCTTGGTCTAAACCATCCAGCAGAAAAGTCTAACCATGAGGTACAAAATAGAAAGCACATTAATGTGCTGAGTTGTAAAATGCTCAAGTCAACAGCTTTTGATAATGCCAGATGAGCTGGTAATACACTACTGTTGTGGACTATTGGACTATATATATATATATATATATATATATATATATATATATATAGCTACTTTTGCTTTACTCAATGAAAAGAATGATCTGTACTAATGATTTCTAGGGAAGAAATCATGTCTGCATCTTGTACTCTGAACAACTACAATGAAGAAAACTATATTATTGTAAAAAAAAAATAATTCTTCAGTGACCTTTGAGCATTCAAAAGTTTAGTAAACACTGAGTTCTATTGATCATCACTATGGGACTTAGAAATTATTATGTTTATACTTTTAATTCCATTGTTAGCTAAACAAACTTTCAGTTGCAGAAATCATAACCAGCAATGGGTAAATTAACAAAAAATGAACTTCACTTAAAAAAAGAACAAACCATTAAGGAAGAGAGAACTATGAACTCCAAGATGATCTTGAAAGATATTGAAGTAATAGAACTATATGGAAGTATTTGTCAAGATGAATAAAAGTTTTAGATATAAATAGAATAATAGAACTGCATGGAAAAGCATAGTTCACTTAAAAAATAAAGTCAACCAGAATACTTGGATACAAAAAAAAAAAATATCATTCATTAAAAATGTAAAACATTGGGGCCAGCAAGATAGCTCAGCAGTCTAAAGCACTTGCTTAGGCAAGCTTAGGCAACCACAGGGACTGTGGTACAACCCCCCAGCACCACAGGCTGCACCAGCCCCACCCCCAGGGCAGCCTGAGTTGGCCATATGTAAATAAATAAAAGTTAAAAAAAGAAGTGTAAAACATGAATGAATGTATTAGGGAGGAGTTCAAATTCAGCTGAAGATAAAATTGGTAAGGTAGAGAATAGAAATTGCTTTCCAAATCATGAAACATGTACAAAGTGCATGGTGTGGTTGTCCACACCATGAGTGAAGTGACTTTGAAAATAATAACTTTAATATCATACAAATAGTACTATCTATACTCAAGGAGAACCTCGAGAGTCTGATGTGGGACTTTCTGCTCTTAATTATAGACTTCAAATTTGTTAACAAGATATAAAACCAAATGCAGTCATGTATTTTAAGTAGTAGATGATAACATAGGCATGGAGAAATGTCCAGAACGTTTGTTCTGAGTTGAGGACTCATATTCTTATAATATGCAAACTGTGATCTATTGTCTATGACTTGATAACATTTTATACATTGCAAAAAATTTATCGTCCTTCTCTAGCAGTTTCTCAAACTCAAATGTGCTCCTTTTCCATCCTTTTCTATTCTGGCTTTAGAGACATAATAGTTGATGGCCACATCATCACTCCCCTGTCACTCTCCCACTCCACTTAAAGCCATTCAATAATTTCCTCTTTCCTTTCACAGATTAAGCCATGTTCTTTGGCTCCAAAGTCTTTCACAGTAAATATACTGCCCTTTGCTTTCTGAGATTTGGCCAAACTTGGTCTTGGAGCTTATATATGCTCTTCCTTTGCCTATAACTTCTTCCATACCTCATGGTGCCTGATTGTTTTCCAACCTTCAGATTTCACCCCAGTGGTTTTCTCTCCAGAGAATCCTCCTCTGGACTCTACAACTCCCACAGTTATGTAAAGTTTCTGGCTTAAGCTCTCATAATTCTTTATTCCCCTTAGGAGCACTATGTGTATTTGTACACTGACATCAATTTGGAGAATAATTTAATTCCACTTTCCCTTCTCCATTAGAATGTAATGTGTAGGACAAGGTACATGTATTTTTTACCTAACATTAACACTGAAATAATTCATGAATTAAGAAGAGCATAAAAGGTTGGTAGATTGTTTGAAAAAATAGATTATTTTCCCTACATTCATGTCTCTTGAAGTGTAATTTTGCTGCTCTTACCAACAAGAGATACAAGCTATATTGTTAGCCTTTTAATCCAGATGTCCTTGTCATTTCATTTCCTCTAAGCATACACCACAAATAATAGTGTACCAGTCTATGGCTGTACTTTGAAAGAGTCTGGG
Source organism: Capromys pilorides (assembly GCA_004027915.1). Lineage (NCBI taxonomy): Eukaryota > Metazoa > Chordata > Mammalia > Rodentia > Capromyidae > Capromys > Capromys pilorides. The sequence continues at coordinate 3,255 of PVKN010025697.1, forward strand.
AATGTCTAATGTCATTTGGGGCATCTGTGACCAAGGCTAGGTAATACCTTGGAGTACTGAGATTGTTATTACCCAAGGCTAGGATAACAACAAATGTCCAACAATAGAAAGGTCCAGAGTAAACCCATTCTAGACAGTAAGCTCACAGCCAACCTCAGAGCTGACAGCTACATGAGCAAGGCCCAGTAGTCTATTCCTAAAATCAGAACTACCTATTTAATCCCCATAGTCAGCAATAATAATACACGGGATTATTTTAAATCAGAGACTTTGGGAGTGGAGGAAGAACGAAATGAAGCTAAAGAAGAGAGGGAAGTAGAAATGAAAAATATATAATTACATGTCATAAGTAAATAGACAATTTTTTTATGTTAAACTCAAGAAAAAAGACTCAAAAAAGACTTAGTGAATAATTCAAACAAAGAAAGGGCTAGATTCAACTGAGTGATTTACTAGACTGGATTTTCCAAACAATGCAATGAGATCTTTAACATAGACCATATAATAATCCAGAACATTAGAAACAACATAGGATTTCAGAACTAGAGCTTTAAAATTCAGTTTATTCAGTTGAATATATACACAGTTACCTTTGACAGTGGCCTGTGCTTTGGGAAGAGAGAAGATACTGATAAGATTGTAGCCCATAACTACAAGGCCTTTCAGTGAATTCTCCCCTCAGTGGTGATCCTGGAACCCAGTTGGTTCCTAGATACAGGCTATCATTTTCCAAGTGTGACCTCAGATGCTTTAAGTCTGTGGAACCACAGATTATTCCCAGATTACCTGACATGACTGAGTGGGAACAATCTCAATACCCCAGATGTGCTCAAATTGGAGATTTGTCTCAAATTCATTCTCTTGGCTTTTCCAAGAGCCCTCCACATGGACCAGAGATTGAACTTCAACTTATTTTTCTTCCCATTTCAATCAGATAGCAGTTTCTGGAACCTGGTGGCAGCACCACCCCAGCTATGAACATAGATCCTACTCCAAAATGGTGCTCCTGAAACCCTCAGATCATTGGAATCTCAATAGTAGACACAGCATCTGTTCATTACTCTGCTAAATGATTTAGCTATGACAAATTGTGCTAACTGTCCTTGCTACCCTTTAGAGTTCAGCCTTGCATCTAGTCTGTTCCTATAATGCCACCTCTGACAATTACTGGCAGATTTCAAATGTCTTCCCATATCTGTAAGGTCCTAGCATATCTCGCTAGAACGCACCAGAGAATTAGACCAAGGATATTATCTTTTAAAATCCTTATAAAGTTTTTTATAATCTAGATTCAATGTCTTCATGATAACTCCAGCCACAGGTGCTGTGCTGTAGAGGATTACCATCAGCAGTAGCAAACCTGTGGCATGTTGTCACAAGCTGGTTATTTGTCATCCCTGAAAGCTCTGAAATGCTCACCATCACTGGTGAAGACCGGGCCTCTAAGGGCTGTCCAGGTCCGATCATTTATAGCCCTGAAGATAGGCCAGATTTTATTTACAATAATGAACAATATGTAAAAAGTGATCATTAAAAACAGGTAAAATCTTCTTTTCTCTGTAGACCTCAATAACTTTATTAAACCTTCTGTTTTATTCCAGATCATAGCTCAGAAGCTAAATCTGGTCAACTGGATGGGTCTACACTTTCAAAAGTAAGAGCAAAAAACAAATCATGATGTTACTGAGCACTTCACATTGTGCTTTTTTTGGTGCTAGGTTATGTTCTAAGTGTTCAACTGGATTCGTTTATCATCAGAATAATTGTATGTAGTGAGTGCTATGATTATTCCCAATTTAGAGATGATGAGAGCAAGGCCTAGGAAGTTATAAAGGTCACGCAAAGTCATAGAGCTAGTAAATGGGAATGCAGAGAGTGGGCTTCAAAGATCTAGTCCAGTGATCTATTATGTGAGCCCCTGCGCTTCATGCCTCCTAGTGTTCCTGCCTGGTACCAAAGATGGAACACTGCTTGGTTTCCAGGCAGACTTTTCCTGTAAATTAGAAACTCCCAACCCTGATGCCCATAAACCTGGATTTTCCAATTATGTTTGGCTCCAGCTCCCAGGAGAATTTGTAGCAAATTGAGAAGGCTACAACTGTCTCCTGCCCACTCCAGCTAATTAAACTTCTCCAACTGACACTTTTTGGCCAGATCCAAAAGGGTATTATTTTTAGCTTGTGAGGGTTAAAGGGGAAGGGAAGTGTGCCAGATTCAAGTTGTTAGAGAGGAAAAAAGAAAAAGAAGCTCGGGGGGATGCATTATGATTATGACTCCATTTAATAACAGAATGGAGAAAATTGAAAGTCGGGGCCTGTTCAAAGGTAATAAGGAAGGTTCCTAAACTCTTTCAACCTCTTTAATGGCTCTACCATATTACAATGGGTGGAATAATTCTGTACTCACACGGTTCCAATGGGGCTGCAACTGCAGATATTATAGAGATCCGGGAGGTTATTATTATTACTACTACTATTATTATTATTACTATTTTGTTGCTAGCTACTGCAATGAAAGAAGACTGATGTTTTTCTTGATATTCCTGTTTCTTTGCTTTTTATTGTATTTAAAGCAGAGAAAAGCAAGAAATGGCAGTAAAACAGAGTTTCAAAGAGGCTATTAGGGGAGTAACAATAATAAACACATTGCACACTGCTGTATTCACAGTAGATACTCAGAGTGCAAGACATAGGTATGAACGTTGTCCAGAAAATTACTAGCACAGGACTTTCCCCTCAGTGAACCAAGAGAAAGTAGCTGCATAACCATCTTAACTGCTTTGCATATATATTTTTTTTCCTTTATTCTTCCTTCCCCCTTTCTCCCATCACAGTTTTTCTTTTCTTTTGATCAGTTTCTTCCCTATTCACAATATCTATTGTACATTTGGGATCTTATTTTCTCTTTTAGGTTATCATAGGGAGACAGTTTGCTGGTTATATATATGAGTCTGGTTTATTTCACTTACAAGTGTGGTCTCAAGTTGCATTCACTTATTTATAAAAGTCTGAAGTTTATCTTTGCTTATGGCTGGGTTCTATTTCATTATATTAAAATATATATAAATATAAATATAAATATAAATATAAATATATATATATATATATATATATATATATATATATATTATCCATTGCTCAGTTGATGAGCATTTGGGTTGTTTCCAAGATTTACCTATGACAAATTGTGCTGCTATCAACATGGGTATTATGGGGCTTTTTTTATTCTTCTGAGAAGATTCTCAGAAGGAAAATAGCTGGATTGAATGGGACCTCCAATCCTAGTTTTTTGAGGAATTTCTACATTAATTTCCACAGTGGTTGTACCAGTTTGCACTCCCACCGACATTGAATAGGGGCTCCTTTTTCTCCACACCTGCCCCCTAGCTCTTGCTATCAGTTGTTTTTGTTTTGATAGTCACTTTTTCTGGGGTAAGAACTCAAAAGTAATACTTTGCAGGCTAGGACAAAGAGAGTTTTTTACCTTCTCACTTTTTTACCTCCACAACTCTTCAACGCTTTCCTTCTAATCCATGCTCAGAGGTAATAAATGATGTATTAAAATGACCGTGATCAGGAAACTGGGAGATAGATGCATAGGGCTCCAGGTGATAAAGATGAGCCTGGGCACTTCATAACCCTATCACTGATAAGGCTGGTACAGCCAGAGGGGCCCATTTAGAGGTGTGCGGTTCACAGTTCCAGCTCCCAGGACCCCATTTGTTCTTTAGGTTTCATTCTTATGACCATAGCCTCTTTCTGCCTTTGGCCCTTTGCTCTTTACTTCTGTTCCAGTGATTGAAGACACAGGGCTCCTGGCTATTTACCAGCAGTTCTGTAAGCTGTCAAAATCCAAAAAGCTCAGGCCTGTTAAACTGAGGCATAGAACCTTACAGTCCTGTGATACAAACCATGAAACACTTAAGACTTAGTTCCCGGGAAAAAGAATATTTCCCCCTTGTGCTTCACGTGATTAATAGATGACTTTGGTTAGCCTGACAGAAAAAGCTCCAGTGTGCAACTAGCTAACAATCTCTCTCTCTTGGGCAGAGTATGAGGAAGAAATACTCATGGCTCACAGAAAATCATTTTTCTCAGGAGTCACTGCATTACTATCTTTTGAGAACATGGTGATGGTATTTTCAGCATATGCAATAAACACATCCAAAAGAACTGAAATAATGCAAGTCTTGAAAGAACTATTATAAGGGGGAATGGTGACTAACTGTACTAATTGAAATTGGGTAAAGCCAAACCTTTCAATCTCAATTCACTTACTTACTGCCTAAGAGACAGACCTCAGGTAGGGCATGTCATCCAGTTGACATACCTCTGTTGCTGTAAAATTGTTTAATAATGGCTACCTCATAAGGCAGAGTACAACATGCTGCAAAATGCTGCCATAGAAGCTCTCAGCACTGCCCCAGGTACAGCATGAGTCTGCCCCTAATGTAAGCTGATGTCATGAGATAATCAGTGGGCAGCAGGGTCAGCGAGAGACCTGGAGCCCAGACCTCATCCCCAGCATATCTTTGGCATAAGGTAGATAAACTAACTGGCTTTGAATAGACAATGAGTACAAAACAACAATAATTGTTGGTCCAGACTAATAGCTCATTGTTGGTACCCTAACTCCTCCTTCAGTGAGAAGCTGCTATTTAAAGCATGCTCCCCAGAAAGTAAGTAACAAATTCATGTAGGAGACAATTTATGAAGACTATAATAAATTGGATTTTAATAGTGAGTGATGCACTAGCATGTAATGTGTTTTCTAGTAAATTAAATAATGATTTTATTAATATAATTCTTTCACAGCAATAGTAAAAATGCTTTAAGTGGACCATTTTGAATAATGTTGAATCAAATGATCAGCGTTTTTCAATATGAAGCAGTTTTGGCTCTGGAATCTCCTGGCCCAGAATGATAACAATATCTGGAAGCATTTTTACTTATCACAACTAGGGTGAGGAGAATGGCTAGTGTGATCTAGTGTCGAGAAGCCAGGAACTCTGCCAAAATCCCTACAAAAGCTTAGGACAGCTGCCACAACAAAGAATCATTCCCTTCTAAATGTCACTAGTGCTAAAGATAAGAAACTGTAGTTGAACTAAGCTTTCTGCAGCCACAAGAAGACCCTGTACATTGTGGTTTAATATTAAGTTGCTGTATCATGTGAAGGAATTTGACTGAAGTTAAAATAGCAACACTGGATTGAAAAACATTTCACATAATAACTCTTTTGACTTATTTGCAAACAAATAGTTCTTTATTCATTTTGTTTTTTATATTTTTGTCTTGGTTACTCTTCTCTCATTGATGAGACAAATACCTGACACTCAAAATTAAGGAAGGAAAAGTTCATTTAGGTCACGGTTAGTGGAGGTTTCAGTCCACACTCAACTGGCTCCAAGGAGGAGTGGCACATGGCAGAGAGAAAGCTTTCATGGCAGTAGCAAAAAAAAAAAAAACAGAGAGCAAAGGGAATGGCTGCAGTTCAGGCAACTAGCCAGCCTCCCACTCCTCCTTATATTGTAATGCAAATTACCTGCCCCAGGGCAGGTGGAGCATCCACACCCACAATAATCAATCATGAACTCCAGAAGCTGTGCCATGACTGTGTGAGGCTTTGCGGGGACAACTAGACACAAACCATAGCAATTTTTTAGGATTTTTTTCCAAATACAAAAATAGACTTCTGGATTATAATGGCTCTAAAGGTTTCTAGAAATGACTTTAATGATTTAGTCTTTTAAGGAAGAGATGAGCCTTAAACACTGAGTTATTGATGTCTTCATCACTTATGATAAAACCTGTTCCCACAATCCTATCCTCTTCCCAATAAAAAGAAAACAAGGCTGATGAGATAGCTCAGCAGACTAAGTCCCTGCTTAAGCATACATAGGGGCCAGGATCAATCCCCAGCACCACATGCTGCACTGTCCCCACCAATGGGCACACTGATCCAGTCACTGAGTCCAGGTGTGATAGTGCATGCCTGCAATTCCAACTCTGGGGAGGCTGAAAATATGAAGATCACTATGAATCCAAGCTGCAGAGTGAGACCCTGTACCAAATATACATATTTTTAAAAAAAGAAACTCACTGTTGAAATTTTCTTACCTTAAATTCAGTGTAAAGACATTTTTCTTCTAAATGCACCCCGAGTGTAGTTTCTAATGAAAAGATAGGATTTCCCCAATAATTGCCAACGTGGAAAACAAAACATTCAAAAATATGAGGAACAAGGTATAGATCCCAGTTATTGTTTAGTTTTCTTTGCCTTTCATGCCCAAAGAATATAGCATTACCCATCTGAGAAAGTCATTAGTGAAAGAAGAGACATTTTAAACACTTTCTTGAAAATGGGACATGTTTGCTGTTTTTGGAAAATACCAGCCCAGTAAAGATCAAATTTAGTAGAGGCAAGAGCTACCAGAGTTAAATCACATGGGGCTTTGATTTCAGGGGCCCTCAGTAGGAATTTGGTACTTCCCCTCTCCATGCCTCTTTAATTCCCAAGGATCAACCAAAGCCGTGTGGTGGTCTTGTGAAGCCTAAAGAAAACCCAAGTAAAACTGGCAAGTGTTTAATGCGGAGTGTGAGCCAGCAACTGCACAAGTTACTTTAGAAGTATTAGTTCTTCCAGAGAGATTTCAGAAGCTTCCACTTGGTTAGTGTCAAAAACAAGTTTTGGGTAGATTGTTGTGTAAACTCACATTAGTCCAAATTTGGATTAATAACATACTTTTTAAAAATATCAATGTCTTCTGAAAGTCACTGTGTTATTTACAAATTATCCTCAGCCTTTTGCCTTTTCCTAAGACCGTGATTTTCTTGGAGCAAAGTATCCTAAAGGCCACAAATTTATCTGGTTCTATTTGCCCTCATGCCTTTTAGAATGCCTGGCATATGCTAAATCCTCTTAGATTCTCCCTGAATTTTAATTTCAATCTGAGTGGATGTTTTGCATGATCCTTTGAATACAAAAGAAACTGTAATACATAATACACATCAAATTAACTCATACGTAATACATTAAGACTAGCAGCAGCTACACCACACAATGAGTGCAAAACATAGAAAGAGTAACTTCCAGAACAGTACTTCAGGATGGTTCTGGTGAGCAGTGTGGAGTCAGTGTTTGCTCATGAGGTCTTGGTACATAGAAGGTCCTCTTAACTTATAAAGTTTAAAAAAAAAATGCAAAGTTCTACATTTACACAGAGGTCCAGCCAAGATTTTCTGGTAGTGTCTGTGCTCCAAGAAGCACCTTCTGATGCCCACTGTGGAGCACTGCACTTCCCCAAGTGATGTGTGACCCTTGAATAGAACAAATCAGTACCTTGGCTAGGAGGACATCTTCTGGGTCCGTACAACTGAACCCTCTTCAACAGTAGGTGCAACATAAACAACATGTAACTTAGGCCGGAAAGCATTAGTGAACAAATTTTGTAAAAATCATTGCAATTTTTACAATGAGAAGAAGAGCTAATACATGATTTATAAGTCTTTTAGGAGTAATTCTGATGTCCTGGCATTGTTCCAACTGAGTGGTGTAATTGAGACTTCAACTGCATCAAGATGCCACACAGGTTGCCTTTGCTCTGTATCTTGCATGTTTTCATTTCAGTTGAACATTTATCATGTTATTACATAATTTGCTGGAATGAAAGATAACCTCTACCTTGGAGGACCCATCTGAGAAAGACAGAGATCTCTTACTGTTAGAGTGTGGAAATGGTGAGGAATAGTAGTGAAATAATAGCTAGCATCGATGGTGGGTGGGCATCTAGAGTTTTGAGGCACGCTTTGTAGTCAGGTTTCTGGGACCAAGGTCTATTCCTCTTTGGTTGATGGATCTTACCAAGCTTAGAGTTCATAACTCTTTATCTTATGTCTATAAAAGAACCTGAAGAGAGATTTAGCACTAACAGCAAAAATCAGCCTAAGTGCATTTACCTGTGTAACCTATTTCAAATAAGATCTTGAATCATAAATATTTAGTAAGAAAGCAAAAATCAGTCCATCCAAACTTTGTGTTAGAACAACAAACAAATAAATCATGGTCCTCTCACTCAGTAAATAATTATTGAACAAGTATTCTGTGCTGGAGACTGAACTTTTCCCAGATATATGCAAAGAACAAGATAAAGAAAACCCAGCCCTCAGGAGCTGACATCCCTTTAAGAAAACATATATATGTCAATCAGAAGGAAAATCATTTTATGTCCTAATAAGTCCTGAAAGCAACATAGAACAGAGACATCTAATGGAAAGAGTTCTACTTAGAAAAGCATAGACAGGGGCTGGCAAGATAGCACAGTGGACTAAAGTGCCTGCTTAGGTAAGTTTAGCTTAGTTAGGCAAGCACAGGGACCATGGTTCAATCCCGACACCACATGCTAAGCAGCCCTGCCCCCCTAGGTGGGCTGAGCCAGCCAGAGTCTTGTTGTAGTGGTGCATGCCTGTAATGCCAGCACGGGGGAGGCAGAAAAGCAGGAGGATCACCACAAGCCCAAGCATAGAGAGACCCTATGACAACCAAATATATTAAAAAAAGAGAGAGAGAGAGAAAGAGAGAGAGAGAAATGTCTAGACAGAACCAATTGAGAACAAATGATCAGAGAAGGTCCTACCAGCAAGATAACACTTCAGCCAAAAGAGCCAGCCTTCCCAAAATCAAATCAAAGATTTTTTTTTCCAGAAGGAGGAATGGATACGTGTAAGTTCCTAGTGTGCCTAGATGTATTAAGAAGAAATGAAGACAGTGAGGATTAATGGGATACTGACCACAGGCTGTGAGGACTGTAAGCAATGAGACAAACACTGCAGGATCTAAAATAAGGAGTGTGAGTAACCCTGTTTATGCTTATAGAGATTACCCAGGATGTCTTATGGCTGCTGTTCCAAGTGGTTAAGTAAAAGTTACCACTTGTCATACTAAAGTTCATCCTATGTTCATTTACCTCAAAAACACTAACTGTCATAATGCTCTACCAACCCCTGAGGCTGCAATGCTGAATAAAATATTGAGTTCCTATCTTTGGCATTTGGCAGTCTCTCAAGGTTCACAATTCCACAATGAGTGAGTTATTACTGGGTCCTTCCGTGGTGTGGGAGAGGGACAAAGTTCAGTGGCCAGGACACTATAACCAGGTTTACAGTGACAGAAACTTGTGGAAAAGAAACTTTGGAACCTCCATGCAATGGTTAGCAGGAGTCACCTGCATGAACCAAGAAAGTAAGGCAGAAAGTTTCTGTGACAAATGAAATGTTATTTCCAACATCCTAGTAGAGAGAGAAGCTATCTTAATGGGCCTGGGACAGTAACCTTGAAGATCATGCAGGGTAGAGTTTAGGTATGGCCTAAGAAAGACTAGAGAAGGAAATGGCTATATCTGCAAGGTGCTATAACCCAGAAGTGTGTGCTAAGTGTTGAAAGCAGCCATAGCAGAACAGGACCTGGACATCCTCATTAAACAAGTCCAGAAGCTGCTTGAAAGAAAGAAAGCAAGCACAGGAAAGGGTACCATCACATCACAAGACTCTTGTGGCTGTGCGGTTGCCTGAGTATTCAAGGTGTTCTTTCCCTACCTCCCAGCACTTTTTTCCAAACCCTCTGGCACTGTGGCTGGTGTGGGGAAACTGCTTCAGCTCTCAGGAGCCTGCACTCAGGTAGGCCCACAAGGCTGAACTAGGGTAGCTCGCTATCAAGTTTCCAGGTGGAAAAGGAGGTAGTGCTGGCTGCAGCCTCACTCACAGCTGCAGGGAGCTGTTAGCACAGCTCAATGGTCCATGCTCCATTGGCCTCTGCTTATGAGCAGCACTCTGCTGTGCCAGATGTGTGATGGGGAGCTGTCACGGGGCAGACAGGTGAGCCAGCAGTGGGCTCCAAACTCAAAGGAGACTATTTTAAAATGTACATTTCAAAGCAGAGCAAGGGTGTACACTCTGTATTAATTTACATAGCCTTCCACCATTGGTGAAAATAATAGTAGGACAAACTATTAGGTCTGGCTTCAGAGTCATTTGGCCCAAGTTCAAATCCTGATTCAGCCACATCCCAGCTGTATGATGCTCAGAAAGTTGGTTAACCTCTCTGTATCTCAGTTCTACTATCTAACATTGAAGCCAACAATGATATCTAGTATGAGGTTTTTATTGAGGGCTCAAGAAGTTAATAAATGTAAGGCCCTTAGACAAGTGCAAGACATAAGATATGTTCATTAAATCTTAGCTATCCTTACTCCTTATTCTGTGCCAAGCTCTAGGCCTTAAGAAATGGATAGACAGCACAGATCCTGCCAAGAGAGGGAGAGAGACAGAGAGGGGGAGGAAGAGTGAGAGACAGAGAGAGATAGAGACAGAGGCAGAGAGACAGAGACAGAGAGAGACAGGAGAAGAAGAGGAGAGGGAGATGGAGACAGAGGGAGAGCCATTTTTTGTTCACCTACTATGCACCCATTTTTTTTTTGTATATTAGCTCTACAGTCAGAGGAAACATGCCTGTTTATTTTTGGCCCAATAAGGCAAAAAAAGAAAAAAATTTCTCTTAAAAATAATAGAGTGACACAAATTATTTGCTAGAGGCATGTAAGTAATGATTTCTCCATAATGATGAAGCTGTAAACAACTGTGTTTGAGAAATGGGTATGAAGTGTGGAAAGGTTCCAAAATTACAATGGAAAGAAATATGATAACTGCTCTCTTTAACCATCTCTTAATAATTTCCCTAGCTTTACCCTCCCCCTTTCCTGCTACCATTTCTGGATGTTATGAAAATTTA
>PVKN010025698.1:0-14041 GCA_004027915.1 Capromys pilorides
GCCAAGGCCACGGGACATCTCGCAGCCCCTGCCACCTGCGCCTCCCTCTCCAGGGAGCTGCTGGCCTTGCCTTTTTTTTTTTTTTTTTTTGAGATAAGGTCTCTCTCTCAGATGGAGCCTGGCCTTGTGCTCACTGTGGAGCCCACGCTGGCCTTGAGTCCCCCTGCCTCAACCCCCAGGGTCTTGGAATTCAGGTGTGTGCCAGCTATTTTCTTTCTTCCTTTCTTTCTTTCTTTCTTTCTTTCTTTCTTTCTTTCTTCCTTCCTTCCTTCCTTCCTTCCTTCCTTCCTTCCTTCCTTCCTTTCTTTCTTCATTTTTTAATTTATTTTGCAGAACCAGGGTTTGTATTTGCCAGGCAAGTACTTATTCCACTGAGCTATCTCCCTGGTCAGCTATTTTCTTTTAAAAAACCGTTACTGTTTTTGAGTTTGTAAATTCACGAATTGCTCTACGTGGGATCGCTTAGTGTGCCGGCCTTCTCTGGTGCAGCTCTTCTCACAGCATCCTGATTCTGTGGTTTATCCATGTCGTGTCTGTGGATTCAGCCAACCTCAGGCTGAAAACATCCAGAAAGGCAGAACTGCATCTGCAGAGACTTCGTTTTCCCATGATGATTCCTGAAGAACAGCGTGGCCAGCCCTTATACATTGTATTAAGTGCCTGAGCAGTGTGCAGATGACTTAAAGAATAAGGGATGCACCCACTGGTTTGTCTGGGGGTAGCTGTTGCATGTCTGTAATCTCGGCACTTGGGAGGCTGAGGCAGGAGGATCACTGATTTTGAGGCCAGCATAGGCTACACAAGCAAGACCCTGCCTCAAAAAACAAACTGTTACTAGTCCAGGCATGGTAGCACACGCCTGTAATCCTGGCTCTGGGGAGGCTGAAAACAGGAAGATCACTATGAGTCTGAGCTGTGTAGTGAGACCCTGTACCAAATACATAAATGCAAAAAAATTTAAAAAATTAAAAAAAAAAACCTGTTACCCATAGCACTGCCTTGGATATTTGTACAGAGGTCTCTGTAAACATGCATCCATTTCTCCTGGGTAAATTCCCAGGAGCAGAATGGCGAGTCGTCAGGCGGTCAAGTTTGGAGACCGGCCCTGTTTTCTGACAAGGGGACACGTTTGGTGCTGCGAGGCCCTGGAGTGGGGGCTCGTGTGCCCCACATCATGCTGGCGCATGGTCTGCTCAGTCTTCACATTTGAACAGCCCAAGGGTGGTCTTAGTGTCCAGCTCCCTGGTGACCGAAGGCCTTGTCCAGTGCCCGCTGGCTACTTGGCTGTCTCCTTTGAAGAAATTTCTGTTGCAATCTTGTGCCCAGTTTTTGGCTGGGTTATGGGTTTCTTACTGAGCTCTAGAGGCTCTTTACTGGGCTTTCCTGTCCTTTCTTCCCATTTTTCCTTGGTGTTTCTTTCCTCTATCCTTTTTTTCCTTCCTTTTTCTTTTCTCTCTCGTTTTTGTGCCACCTGCAAGCTAGGTGCGAGCCCTGAGCCGGCCCCAGCCCCGTGGTTTCCAGTGACTTGATTGTCCTTGTAGCATCAGAAACTTTGTCTTTTTGAGACAGGATCCCACTGTGCAGCTCAGGCTGGCCTTGAGCTCACTTTGTAGCTCAGGCTGGTCTCAAACTCGCAACAATCCTCCTGCCTCAGCCTCCAGAGTGCTGGGATTACCAATGGCATCTTGAGCAACAGAAATTTTAATAACTTGGGTGAAAACTAACGCATCTGACGTGTGGTTCCTCTTCTGTTCTATATCTCTGTGTGTCATCCAGGACCCTTCTCTACTCCAAGGTCGCACAGATCCCCTCCTCTTGCGCCACCTGGCACGTTTACAGGACGGGGTAGCCCCTCCCCCTTGGTATTGGGGATTGAATCCAGAGCCTCTGCACCAACTGAGTTATATCCCCAGTCCTTGTTTTATTTTATTTTGTGTTATTTATTTATTTTGAGATAAGATCTCATTAGGTCTCTGAGTTATACTGGGTGGACTTGAACTTCAGATCTTCCTGCCTCAGTCTCCCAGGATGCTGGGATCACAGGCCTGCACCACTATGCTCAGCTAAATTTTCCTTTTGGATAGTGGTTATTAAAAGAGTATGTATTGCATGATTAATTTTTTCCCTCTGGTGTTTGAAATCAAACCAGCAGCCTGTGCTCACAAGCGAGTGCTGCGGCATACCCTGGATCTGTGGGGGACATTTTGACAGTGAAGTCTGAGCTGAGGGAAGTCAGGGTTGTGACCCCGCAGAGGGGCCTGGCGAGGAGGGATTCTGGGAGCTGGGAGGCTATCCTTCAGGCCTGGGGTCCGGGGTCCGGGATCTGGGATCCTGGGCCCTGAATACCAGTGGCCGTGTTTTTGGGAGAGACCCTGCTGCCATTCGTTTCACGCCCGCCGCCTCTGCTTCCTTCCCAGGACTGCGTGCAGCTGAATCAGTATACGCTGAAGGATGAGATTGGAAAGGTAAGGGCTGTGGGGCCGCACCGAGGAGGGCTGGGGGCGCTTTGGTGGAGGGTTTTAGGTTTTCTTTCTCCTTTATTTTTTATTTATTTATTTTTTTTTGCGGGGTGGGTACTGGAAACCAAACTGAGGACCTTGTGCTTCCCATGCAGACACCTGTGGGACTGAGCTGTATCCCTGGCCCTCCTTTGCTTTTTCTTTTTTGAGACAGGGTCTTGATGTGTAGCCCAGGCTGGCCTCAAACGTAGAGTAGTCCTCCTGCCTCAGATCCCCAATTGCTGGGATTATAGGTATGTACCACCATGCCCAGTTTAGGTTTGGTTGTTAATGGGCTAGTATTATTTTTTGCATTTTAAAAATTTTATTTGTACCTTTAAGACATACATGATGATCACTTTCATATATATAATGACCACATTCATCTTAGGGAGTTTGTACCTGTTTTTTTTCTTTTTGTCTTTTTGAGACAGGGTCTCGCTATGCAGTTTAGGCTGGTCTTGAGCTCACTTGGTCCAGACTGGTCTCGAACTTGCACCGATCCCCCTGCCTCAGCCTCCCCAGTGCTGGAATTTTTTCTTTTTAATGCATTTGGTTATTACAGAGTCTCACTACGCAGCTCAGACTCGTGGTGATCCTCTTGCTTTCAGCCTTCCCAGTGCTAGGATCACAGCTGTGTGCCCCCATGCCCCCACAGTCCCTGCACCTGCCAAGGCCAAGCAGGCGCTTTGGTCTGCTGAGCTCTCACTGGCCCATGGAATTTGTACCTGTACATGGTACATCTTGCTGTCTGTATGCCACTCTGCTCCTGCCCTTCAACTCTTGTTCTTATTTTTTTTTTTTAAACAGGCTTTTTTTGTTTGTTTCTTTATTTATTTATTTTATGGCTGGCTTAGCCTGCCATGGGGGTGGGGCTGGCGCAGCATGTGGGGCCGGGGATCAAACCACAGTCACTGCAGCTGCCTAAGCAGGCACTTTAGACCGCTGAGCCATCTTACTGCCCCCCATTCTTATTTACAGAAGCTTTGTTTCCATTTCTTCTTCATATTTTTGGGGGGTTGTATTTTAATTTTTTTTTTTTAATGTATTTAGTACCGGGTGTACAGGGTCTCACTATAACAGATCGTAGTGATCCTCCTGTTTTCAGCCCCAGTCTTATTCTCCATCTCAGCGTGATCTGGGGGTGGGGTGCCATGGCACGCTAGGTATCAAACCCCAGTCCCTGTGCTCTGCCTAAGTAGGCACTTTAGTCTGCTGAGCTATCTGGCTGGCCCTGTATTTTTTTTTTTTTTTTTTTTTGTGGGACCAGAGTTCGAACTCACAACCTTTGCACTTGCCAGGTAGGCACTTGTGCCGCGGAGCTATCTCCCCAGCCCCTGCCCTGTATTTTAAAATTAAATGTTGCTTGGTGTGTGCATGTAATCCTAGTACTCAGGAGGCTGAGGCAGGAGAATCATTGGAGTTTGAGACCAGCCTGGGCTACAGAGTGAACTCAAGGCCAGCCTGAACTGCATAGTAAGACTGCCTCAAAAAGACAAATAAATAATTAAATATTTCTTCCTTTCTTTTTTTCTCTTTTTGAGGCAGGGTCTCATTATGCAGTTCAGGCTGGCCCTGAACTCACTTTTGTAGCCCAGGCTGATCTCGAACTCACACCGATCCTCCGGCCTCAGCCTCCTAAGTGCTGGGATTACAGGTGTGTGCCACCACTCCTGGCTAATTAAATGTTTCTGCGGAATACACACACACACACACACACACACACACGATAGCTAAGATAGTTACATGACTAATTTCTCTTAGTTCATTGAAAAGAATAATCTGTGCTAATATTGTTTGGACGATTCAGTGCCAATATCTTAGACTCTGAGTAACTAATTTTAAGACAATAGTATACAATATATTAACCATTGTTACCCTCCTATTATCTTGTTTTGGAATTCTGTGAGTTTTTTCTCTTAAAAAAAGGTTCCTGGGCCAGCAAGATGGCTCAGCAGCTAAAGCGCCTGCTTAGGCAACTGTAGGGACTAAGGTTCGATCCCAGGCACCACATGCTGCGCCAGCCCCCCCTCCAAGCTGAGCCGGCCATAAAAAATAAAAGTCTGCCAAAGCTAAGAAATCTTCTAGAGAGGTCCCGTGTTGCTGGCCATGGGCCTCCTCAGAGTGGGCTTCCGGGCCGAGCTGCACCTTCCTGCCGTTTTCTCCCATTCCGCTCTTGCCCTTCAACCCTTCTTTGCTTTCACACAGTGAGCAGCACTAGTGCAGAGGGCAAAACCTCAAGTGCTGGCGGGAAGGGAAGCTTGCTGTGGCGGCGCACGCCAGTGATCCCAGCGCCTGGGCGGCGGAGGCAGGAGGGTTACCTCGAGTTCGAGGCCAACCTGAGCTACATGACAAGACCCTGTCTCCAAAAAAAAAAAAAAGAAAGAAAAAGAAAAACAGTATAGAAGGACGGGAAGTGAGCAGTGCAAGAGGGAGAGGCGCTGGGGTGGAAGGCAAGTTAGGAGGCCGAGACGGGCGAGGAGCTGGTCTCCAAAGTGTGAATACTGGGAAATGGGGTCTCCCTCCAGCTAGATCTTCTGATTGTTTAATTTTCCCCAAAACAAGTCAGAAATAGGGAGTTTTACATCAGATCCTTCTCATTTAAAATGTCCGCAACTAATGTGCACTTTGTAAAAACCACTGCAGCAGATAGTTAGGAGCTGCCTGAGCCAGGGCCCTGCTTCCCAGAGCCAAACTCGGGCTCCGTATGTCATGGGCGTCTCCCTCCATCCAGGGCTCCTACGGGGTGGTCAAGCTGGCTTACAACGAGAACGACAACACCTACTACGTGAGTGTCCCTCCCCGCCTGTCCGTCCCTACCCAGAAGCCTCCCTTCCCACACTCCCTTTCATGCTGAGGTCGCCAGGGGGGGAGCAGTGAGCCCATTTTCAGGTGTGGAAGTGGGGAACGGAGTCACTCGTCAGTGCCACCCTGGCCAGGTGGTAGCAACAGCAGGACGATCCAGGGTAGCTGGACTGCAGTCCCTGTACGGGAGGAAAGCGTGGCCCCTCCTGCGCTTCCGAAGCGTGGCTTGGGCAAGCGACGTGGCCTGGGCAGACCGCTGCTGGGCTGTGGTTTCCCGCCTGAGATGCCGCCAGTCATCCCTGTCTTCACCCCTAGCTCCAGCCCTCATCAAAGGCTCTGAATGTCCCCGCTGGGGTTGCTGACTAGAGCCCAGAAAGCCTCCTGGGGGGCAACTCCTGTGAGCTCCACACAGCCAGGAGCTGCATGGTCTCTAGTGATGCGGGGCCTCCTGCGCTGGCCTGAGGCTCACAGTACCTGGGCCTGGCCAGGCCTTGGGGTGGGGACCCTCTCGTGTCTCCCCACTGCCACTATAATCAGAGGTGGGTTTTGTCTCCCTCAGGCCATGAAGGTGCTGTCCAAGAAGAAGCTAATTCGGCAGGCTGGCTTCCCACGTGAGTGCTGGGCTGGCAGGACGGGGTGGAGCCTCCTGCTGTGTCCCTGCAGAGGGAGAAACCACCCCCCATGTCCCCTGTGACAGGCCTGGCTTCCCACTATTTCCTTTAAGAATATTTATTACCAGCCTTGACACACACCTATAATCCCAAGACTGAGACGGGAGGATTGCTGTGAGTTTGAGGTCAGCTTGGACTGAGTGATTTCACTTGTCATGGGAAAAGGTGCTTTGCCATTGACCCCTCAGAGTCCTGGTCCTGCTCTCATACTCACCCCCTCCCTGCGCTCTCTTGTCCTCTGGGGACAGGCTTTTGCTGTGCCGTTCAGACTGGCCTTGAGCTCACTTTGTAGCCCAGCGCTGACTACAGGTGTTTGCAACCACGCCCAGCCAAGCCTTCCTTTTTGTAAATGGTGACAAAATTTATTTGAAGAAGTAAAAGTGCGGAGTGAGGGCGCTGGCTCTGCAGAGACCAGACTCGCCCGTCCCCCTCTCCGCTCCCTCAGCAGCTCTGGAGTCCTTTCAGGAGCGTCTCCAGCCGCGCAGTCGTGGCTGCCTCTGTGTCCGGAGTCAGTGCAGACTGTGTGCTTTTCAGGAGCATTTTGACTTTGGGACGACGCAGAGGCTGCGTGGTGCCAGATCTGGTGAATGAGGCGGGTGAGGACAGCGTGCTGCCTTGCTGCTGGACGCCTCTGGCAGCAGCGTTTACTACGTTTATCATCCTTCATGGAGAAACGAAAGAGACCTTCCAGGGCCGGCGAGAGGGCTCAGCGGTCTAAAGCGCCTGCTTAGGCAAGCTTAGGCAACCACAGGGACCGGGGCACCACATGCTGCGCCAGCCCCACCCCCAGGGCAGGCTGAGCCGGCCATAGTATAAATAAAATAAAAGTTTTTAAAAAACATTGAAAGAGGATTTCCAGAACTGTTTTACAAGGTAGCAGCAGGGATGCTGGGATAAGTGGATTTGAAGTGAGGGGGAGAGTACCTGTATCTTGAGGGGGATTGATGGCAGTGTGTCTTTCTAGAAAACATTAAAAAATATTTACCATGTATTTTGATCCCCTTATGTATGTCCACACAAAATAGGACATGGGTTTATCTTTTTATGTATTTGATACAGGGTCTACAGGGTCTCACTACACAGATGGGACTCATAGTGATCCTCCTGGTTTCAGCCCCTCGCGCACTAGGATTATAGGTGCACACCACCACACCCAGTCTTAGTAGCCATCTCAATGCGCCCTGGAGGCAGGGCCAGGGCTGGGGCCAGCACGGCAGGCCGGGAATCGAACCCCGGTCCCTGCATCTGCCTAAGCTGACACTTAAATCCGTTGAGCTATCTGGCCAGCCCTAGGTCATGAGCTTATAGCAGCTCTATTCACAATGACCAGAAAGAGGAAACAACCCACCAGCAGCTGAGAGTAACCAAGGTGTGGATGCTCCCACTAGAGAATTAGTCACAGAAAGGAGGGAAGCTATGCCTGCAGGTGGGCGTGGTGAAGGCTGCCCCAGCATAAGCCCCTGCCAGCAGCAGTGGGGAAGGTACTGGCGTGGGCCCAAAGGAAAAATTATTTGAGAGAAAGCGTAAGTCTCCTTATACGAGAGCCCTGGTTTACCCTGCTCGTGGGAACTCTGAGCAGGTAACATCTTCGTGTTGCTATTAATTGATTTGCCAGGTTGGTGGTTTGCTTCATTTTAACGCTGAGGACTGAACCCAGGGCCGCTCGCAGCAGCATCCCCAGTGCTCCTTTATATTCCGTTTCGAGACAGGGTGTGCTAAGTTACTCAAACTGGTCTTGAATTTGCAATCCTGCCTGAGCTCTCAAGAATGTTGGGATTACTGGCATGGGCAGGTATGCTCCCTCAGTGCCCACTCCTGAACTCCTTCCTGTCACCATGGACTGGTGCATGTGGCAGGAGGGGTCAGGGGTCAGTGCAGGAGACATGAAGAGCAGGGCGTCCTCGGCCACGCGCATGCATCGGCCGCCCAGCCCTGCCCTGCCCCGTGCCTTCCCCTTTGCTGTCCCCTGGGCTGCCTCTGCTGCAGTGGTGCTCGTCCTGACCCTGGTCCCCCCGTGTTCCTGCAGGTCGCCCTCCGCCCCGGGGCGCGCGTCCAGCTCCAGGTGGCTGCGTCCAGCCCCGGGGCCCCATTGAGCAGGTGTACCAGGAAATCGCCATCCTTAAGAAGCTGGACCACCCCAATGTGGTGAAGCTGGTGGAGGTGAGCGGGTCCTCGGGCCCTCGTGCACCTGCCTGTCACTCCTTCTCGGGGTCACTGGCTCCCACCAAGCAGCTCCAGTGGGGCTGGGAGCCTAGGGCTCTGACACCCTGGTCACTGCCGTGTCACTGTATCTCATTTCATGATGTGTCCCCTGGAGAGATGGGGGCACAGGCCAAGGACCATGAGGCTTGCCCCTGACCCCTCTCTGCCACACCTGTGGGTAGTTGCACGGCAGAAGCAGCCACACAGTTCAGGTACACAAATGGACGAGGCTGTGCTCCAGTAAAACTTTATTTCCAAAACTACATGGAAGGCCGGGTTGGGCCATCCCTGCTCTGGGCCAGTAGCCCTTATACTTTTGGTCTTGAAACTGACCCTTTGTGCTTGAAAAAGATTGCGAAGCTCCAAGTGTCCTTGCTGGGGTTATTAGTATTCATTTTACCACATTAGGATAATGTACACCGAGAAATGTAGACACCATCTGGGAAGCTGGGCATGGTGCACCCTGAATCCCAGCGTTGGGGGGGGGCAGTGCCCAGCAGGAGTGTCGCTGCGAGCCGAGGTCGAGGTCGGCCTGGCTCCATAGTGAGCTCAGAGCCAGCCCGGACCGTATAGTGAGAGAGGCCCTGGGTCCAAAAACCAAACAAATAAACCATAAAATGAAAATAGTTTTACCTCTTGGGCTTCCTAGAAGCATCTTGGGGACCCCAGGAGGCCCCATTTGCCATGCCTCTAGTTTAGGTGACAAGGACTGGAAGCAGTGCGCAAGGAGCTCAGAGACCATGAAATTGGAGAGGGTGAGGGAGGCAGCCTCAGGGTCATGAGGACTGAGGTGGCCCTGGCTGTCCCTTGGGCAGAGACCTGGGGGAAGGAGCAGCGTGCACCAAGGGCCAGACCTTTGCACCCCTGCGTGCAGTGGGTGAGGGCCTTGGTGGCAGGGCTGGGCAGGGCTGGGCTCCCGCGCCACCCCAGCTTCTTCTCCGGAGCCCGCTAGGTGTCCACATTTCTCCTCTGCCGTCCATTGTGACCTGGAAGAGGACTAAAAGGTGCCCCCGGCCCCCTCCACGGGCCTAGGGGCCACGGCGCCCCACCTCCTCTCACTGCTGTCCTCTCTTCTCTCCTTTGCTTCTCCCTGGTTGCTCTGGGTGGCGGTGCCGACAGGTCCTAGATGACCCCAACGAAGACCATCTGTACATGGGTAAGAGCGCCCTCGCCTCCTGCCTAGGTCCTGGCACACCCCACTAGCCACAGCTCGCCTTCTGGGGTCCGGCTGGGTCCCACGGAGAGTGCTGCGGAAGGTCACGGCCCTGGGTGGCGGCAGCAGTGCAGGTGGAGGGGATTGAAGCTGGGGCCTGCTCCTTGCGGGCTGTTGAGCTGCGCCTGCTCCAGGCTGAGTGCTCGAGGGAAGAGGGGGAGGGCCCTGATTCTAGGAAGTTGCAGTTTTCATATGGAAAGGCAGTTGGGTGTGGTGGCACAAGCCTATAATCTCAGAAGAAAAAAAAAAACCCAAGTCTGTGTCAACAACTAAACCATACAACCATCAGTAAATTTTTCTTGTTTTGAAATTCTGTACTATATGTACTCTTACTTGTTACTGTTTCTATATCTTTGTTTCTGCTATTTTTACTCTTTAAAATAAAATTAAATTAATCTAAAAAAAAAAAAAACTAAACCAGAGAACTTGAGATACTTTGCCAAGATTACACAGGGTGGGGCCAGGGAGATAGCTCCGTGGCACAAGTGCCTGCCTGGCAAGTACAAGGTTGTGAGTTCGAGCCCTGGTCCCACCAAAAAAAATTACACAGGGTGATGTGAGAGGTGGCGGGTGGGTCACTTCAAGTAGCAGGGGACCATTCAGCACCTGAATATGAAAGACCGGGCCTTGGGCATCTGGGGACAAGAAGAGCAGAGCAAAGGCCCTGAGGTCAGCTGGAGCTTCAGGCGTCTTAGCAACATGTGGCCAGAGCTGAGTACAGCAGGGAGGGGCAGGGAGGACATGGGGGCCTGGGGAGCCTCAGCAGGTATGTGGAGCCTCCGGGGCTGGCCGAGGATCTGGGTACTGCACGTGGAAAGAAGACTCCCGTGTGTCCCTTGGGACCTTGTTCTAAGCACTGGAGGACAGCAGAGCACTGCCATCATGTCCCGGACGTCTGCCTAGCTGGTGCTCAGGAGCCTGAGCCTTGTGAGCTGCCACAGGTGACACCCAGGAGATTCAGGGCGGGCAAAGGCGTGGCCACAGGTTCCAGGGTCCCTGTTGTTACTGTGGACACTTTTGCTCTTTTTCTTTTATATATTTTTTTGTCTTTTTGAGACAGGGTCTCGCTATGCAGTTCAGGCTGGCCTTGAGCTCACTTTTGTAGCCCAGGCTGGTCTTGAATTTGCACTGATCTTCCTGCCTCAGCCTCCCAAGTGCTGGGATTACAGCGTGCGCCACCACACCCGACCTTGCTCTGCATTTTCATTCAACCTCCCCAAGTTCTTACTGTGAGAATATGAAGTCTGCAGTGTAGTGGATGCTGTCCCCCCATCCCTCACCCTGTGCCTGGTTTTGTTTTATCCCTCTAGCTATTGTCCACCCATCTCTTGGTTTTGCCAAAATAATTAAAATTAAAATAGCATCTATAAAGCCGGGCATGGCGATGCACGCCTGTAATCCCAGCACTTGGGAAGCTGGCAGCAGGATCCTTTCGAGATCAAGACCAGGCTGGGCTACAAAAGTGAGCTCAAGGCCAGCCTGAATGGCATAGCGAGACCCCGTATCAAAAAGACAAAAAAAAAAAAAAAAATAATAATAATAATAATAATAATGGCTATGTGGACACTTCAGCCTTCTAAGTCCTTCAGCATGGACCCCATAACAAATGTACTCTCCTTCCTGATGCCATTATCACCGGAAAAAGCATTATTGTCAATTTCTTAAGAGCACCTGGTATAGTGCACCTCTGGGGGTGTGGCACTTGTTGAGCATGTGCCAAGGCCCTTGGTGTAATCCCCAGACTACAAAACTAATTAAAATAATTGATTAATCATGTTAAATGAAAATTAGGAATTTATAACAATTACGAGGAAGATTTATTTATTTATTTTTGCGGGACTGGGGTTTGAACTCACAACCTTGTACTCGCCAGGCAGGCACTTGTGCCATGGAGCTATCTCCCCGCCCCCATGGAAGATTTATGAGAATGTAGACCCCACACTGCCTCAGTATTTCTCAAATATGGGACTGTTGTCACCCTAAGTATATGAGATACTTCGGGATGACAATGGAAAACATTTTAGAAAAAAAATTTTTGTGTTTAACATTATATATGAAAAACTACAACAGTATCTAAACTCATAATTTCTTTCTTTCTTTCTTTTTTTTGTCTTCTTGAGACAGGGTCTCACTATGCAGTTCAGCTGCCCACGAGCCCACTGTGTAGCCCAGGCCACTCTTGCACTCACAAGGATCCACCTGCCTCTGCCTCCCACATGCTGGGATTACAGGCTTACGCCCTCATGCCTGTTTAAACTCATAATTTCATGTCTGTTATTACCTAAGTCAAGGCTAAAAAATTAATAATTGAAGCCACATGTGGTGGTGCACACTCGTGATTCTGGCTGTTTGGGAGGCTGAGGCAGGTAGGTCAAAAGTTGAAGGGCAGCCCAGGAAGCTTTTCAAGAAACACCTGGCCTCAAAATTTAAAAAGAATAAAAGTGGGGGGAACAGAATTTAGCTCAGTGTAAAAAACACTTGCCTATGGGCTGGTGAGGTGGCTCAGTGGTCTAAAGCGCCTGCTTAGGCAAGCTTAGGCAACGGCAGGGACCACAGTTCGATCCCTGGCACCACATGCTGCGCCAGCCCCACCTCTAGGGCAGGCTGAGCCAGCCATAATAATATAAATAAAGAAGAAATAAAGGCTGTAGGTTTAGTCCCCACTGAAGAAGGAAGGAAGAAAGAAAGGAAGGAAGAAATCGAGTTGATTTAAAGAAAGTAATAATTCCCGTGATGCATCATATGGTCAGGTTGTAAACACGATAGCAGATGATTGGAGCTGGAAGAACTATAATGGAAATCACGTTGGCCAGCACTGTTCTCACTCCCAACCCCGCGAGCCTCAGCCATCTCTGTGGCGGTGGCTTGTTTGATCTTCAGCAATCTTATGGAGGGCTCCCAGTCCTCAGGGACGTCACCCTGGCTCTGCAGGTGACAGGCCTCCCGGAAACTCAAGGAGTCTGAGGTGGAGAATGCGGGGTGGGCAGATGTGAGAGCCTGCAGCTTTGTAGCAATGTCTCATTGGGGCGACACTTTTGTAGAACAGGGGACCAGTTGACAGAGGACATTTTACACCATACTAGAATTTCCTTTGCTTTGGAGCCTAATGGGAGCTGTTAGGAGTGGCTGAAGTGTCAGGGAAGCATTTCCGGAGCTGCGGGAGCCAGGCATCTCCTGGGCCACAATGCCTCACTCCCTGGGGCGGCTGTGCTCACGGTGGGTCGGGTCCTGGCTGGCTGGTTATTTGTCACTTTCTAGCCACAGCCAAATGTGACAAATGTGCTGACAAGACTCGGGTGAGGTAGCAGACATTAGGAAGGGGTCTGAACCACAGGCCTGACCCTCACAAGGAAGAGAACTCCAATTCTATTTTTTCTTTATTTCTTTTTTTTTGAGACAGGATGTCACTATGCAGTTCAGCCTGGGCTTGAGTGACTTGAGCTCACTTTGTAGCCCAGGCTGGTCTTGAACAAGAAATGATCCTCCTGCCTCAGGCTATAGAGTGCTGTGATTACAGGCATGCACCACCATGCCTGACTTGATTTTTAGTCTAAAAACACTCAACAAGTGTTGTAGATGCCTGTAATCCCAGCACTTGAGGAGGCCGAAGCAGGAGGACTAAGTTTCAGCCCTGCATGGGAAAGTTAACGACTTACTGAGAGTTTGACTCAAATACAAATGAAGTGGAGATGCAGCTCAGTAGCGGAAAAAATATTCCCACCCACACTCAACCCCCGGAGTAGCCAAACTGAGCAAAGCTTCAGGCCTGTGGTGCTTGGAAGGAAGTGCAGGGATTCCTGAAGCTTCAGGGCAGATGTAAATAATGGAGGCAGGTGAGACTGGAGCTGTAACCCCAGCTGGAGGGAGGAGCAGCTCTGCCCTAACTGAGCCCCATGGGGGGCCCAAGGAGCTGGGTGACTGGGGACCCAGTTTAGGCCCAATGACATCGCTGCAACCCCACAGCCCAGGTGGGTCTGAGAGCCTTCCCCCTCTGCCTGGTTTTCTCTGGCTGTTCTAAACCCTTGAGGCTCAGCCAGGCTGGGGCCTGTGATCTTTGGTTCTTTGCCCCTGGTGTGAACTTGGCAGAGGACCTGGAGTATCTCTGGTTCATGGGCCACAATTGTTTTTTTTTTTTAATTTTTTTTTAAATTTTTTTATTTATTTGTTTGCTTGTTGTGTTTGTTTGTTTGTTTATTCATTTTGTGGCTGGCTCAGCCTGCCCTGGTGGTGGCGCTGGCGCAGCATGTGGTGCCGGGGATCGAACTGCAGTCCCCACAGTTGCCTGAGCCCTCCTAAGCAGGCGCTTTAGACCACTGAACCATCTCGCTGGCCCATGGGCCACAGTTGTTTCCAGGCTGCTTGGTTTCCCAGGTGGTTGAGAGTTGGGCATGATGGGAGGAGATGGCTTTGCAGTTTCCTGGGATAATAGTTTTCCCTCTCTCCCCACAGTGTTCGAGTTGGTTAACCAGGGGTAAGTGTGACACCAACAGGGAGGGTGCGCAGTGGGCTCTGGCAAGGCGGAGGTGGGGAGGGGGTCTGGGGCTGGTGTGTGGCTCATGGGGCGCCCCCTGCAGGCCTGTCATGGAGGTGCCCACGCTCAAGCCGCTCTCTGAGGACCAGGCCCGCTTCTACTTCCAGGATCTGATTAAAGG
>PVKN010025699.1:0-14022 GCA_004027915.1 Capromys pilorides
TCGTTGGTGAGGAACTCTTCTTCCTTCTCATAATTCACTGCAAGAGTCTCCTTCTCCTTCTGTAAAGCCTGGATTTTCTTGAATAACGTGTTGCTGATGAATTCTTCCTCTTGCTCAGCCCTGGCTTGCTGTTTAAAGAGAACAAAACAAAAACACATGGTGAGCAAACAGGAAATGCACTAATTGCAATATAGTTCTTGCTTACAAAGAAGATGCCTATTTTAATTAGCACTCTATTTTTAACTGCAAAGCACCATTCCCAGAAAAGCACAAAACAGAGGAGCTCAGCAGAGCCCCAAAGAGCAAATACTGCCGCGGCCCCAAAGGCCTCTGTCCCCAACGTCCGGTCCTGTCCAGTCCTCCCCCTGAAGGTATGTCACTGCCTCAGAATGCTGCTACCAGGCAGCACAGTGACAGAGACGCATCCCCGTGTTCATGACATGGATGTCAGAAGAACAGTGACAGAAGAGCCTGCAAGTAGCTACGCCGACAAGTTGGTGGGAAGCTGGGGACACAGGACGAGGGTGAAGGAGGAGGAGTTTCCCTTTTACTTTATTTTCGTACTGCGATTATTTTCTGGGGTGGGCAAGAACAGGCCTTACCTTACTGAATTAAGACATGACAATCACAGAAGATAAAGGGCTCTGGTGCCTTGGAGATTCCTACTTCCTCCCCTACAAAAATTTTAATGAACCACCACCTAACCACCTTGAAAGAAATTCCACTTCTCAGACAGAAATGGTCACAGCTCTAACCAAAGCACTTCCTACATTTACATTCATGTATTTATCCCCAACAACACACTTCCATTTTACCTGCCAAGCAGAAGTACATGAATTCCAAGTCTCTGGCACCTGCCGCCTGTAATAATACATGACAGCAGGACAGTAAGCCAAGAGCACCCCCAGGAAACAATGATCACCGGGACCATAGAAGGACCCAAGCATCACTCCGGCTCTGGTGGCGCACGTTTGGTACCTACACCTGCCCCATGACGCCCAGCTTCTGTCTCATCACGCCCCAACTCCCCACCACAGGAGCCCTCGAGAAAGTGCCGGGCCCTGAACTGTTTGCTTGGCACTGCTGTGACAGCCAGCCACAAGCAGGATTTAGACTAAAAACCAAAGTCACACGGAAACTTAGAGAAATGCTCACCAGTTCAGGTCCTCACAGCGCCACCTGTGGCAGTCCATGACACCGTCACTTGATCCCCAAGAGCACCCAGAGAGCGGTCCCTGGCTCTCAGGGAAAGCCCCCACAAGTCTAACGCACCAACACCCCAAAATCCCCCTCTTTTCCTGTGCTGTTAAGGAGAAGTGGGGTGCCCCGGTCCTCTGAATCAATCCCACTCCTCCAGCCTCACAATCGTCCAAACTCCCTCATTAGTGCACCAAGCAGCAGTCTGTGGCTCCAATGGAGGCGTGGGTGATGTAAGCACCCCCAGTCCTCTCGGTTACCCCAGTTATGATTACCAGGCTCTCGCTGTGTGTGACTTGAACTCTGATTCTGAAGTTACAGAAGAAAGAAGGTGAGAGGAACTATAGCGATTTTGCTGGTGATCCAGGACTTGAAATTCAGAAGGGCGTTTGTCACAAGCGAGTGTCACCACCAGGCCAGACTCAACTACTTGCACATTACA
Source organism: Capromys pilorides (assembly GCA_004027915.1). NCBI lineage: Eukaryota > Metazoa > Chordata > Mammalia > Rodentia > Capromyidae > Capromys > Capromys pilorides. The sequence goes on from PVKN010025699.1 coordinate 1,640, forward strand.
ATGCGTTTAATGCATCTTGCATGATGGGTAGCTTTAGTCATGAGCAACAAAAGGACTGGCCTTGGGGGCTCAGGAGGCAGCCTTGCCCTGGCAGAGAGGCCTGTAAGTGAGAGGCTGACCGTCAAGGCCAGCAACTTAGTCCCATGGCGGTAAAAATGTGCCCTAAGAGTTCAGCTCTCCTCTTTCATCTCACCATTAAGATACAGAGACAAATTTCAGTGTAATAGGAAAAAGAACAAGAAAGCAGAAACTAATTAGTGGTTGCCAAGAGGAACGAGGGCTGCGCGCTCACAGGCCCGGGGTTTCTACCAGAGGGGATGGAAATGCCCCGAGCAGAGAGAATGCAATATTTGATACAACCTGTTAAACATACTAGAAAGTGTGGTCTGTAGTACACGCAAAAGGGCGCGTACCTTACAACGCGACCATGGTGGACTGCAGAGTGTCTGCCTGCCCAGGAGGGGCCTGGGAGCCAGCCCAGGGGGTGTACACCCCACAGCCTCGGCTCTTCTATAGTTCTCCTCAGGGAGAGCAGCAAGACTGTAAGGCCATGTGGGCAGATGCCAAGAGGTAGGATGTGGGCTCTAAAGTTCTTCCCAAGGTAAGAGACACGCGAAGGTCTTGGGAAGCCGAGGGCCTGGCTAACAAGGTGATGCACTACTCTACAAGGGCCACTTACTCCTAGGCAAGGCCCTGCGCAGGAAGCCCCACTTCAGGAAGCCAGAATGGACAAGAGAACGCTGTCCTGCTGCAGGCTGCTGAAGGCTAACTCGAGAAAGCGTGGATGACCCACGGCACTCCACGGCTGAGTCTTGGCCTCTAGTTCTAAGTTCTGAACGGGAGCTGTCCAGCTGCTACACATCATTTTAGGAATGAACACAAAAATGAACACAAAAGACAAGCTGCTGCCTCCAACAAAACCTCAGAGGCGCTGGTAGGTCCCACACATCACATACTGACGATGCAGGTAAACCTGGCTATCAGCACGAGCCACGCATCACAGAGAGCCCTGAATATTCCCCAGATTTCTCCTGTTTGTTTCTCCCCATGCCCTACATAGTCTTTTTAGCCCTGATTTTTAATTCCCAGTCTTCAAAAAGGCCTTTGAACAACTGCTTTTCCAGTATATTCCCCCAAAGGCAGTCAGGAAGGAACCCGAGCAACGCAACAGCCCCGACACTGCTTCCAAGACATGAATCCCTGGCCGGACACCAGGTGGACAGAGCGCCTCCTCGGCCCAGGGTTTCCCAGCACGTTTGTTTGCTCTTCTACCTCAAGTGCAGAAGGGTCTCAGCATGCCTAAGCACACCCAAGTAAGTTTAACCTGTACTTCAGAAGCTAAGTATTTAAATCAAGGTATAACAGCAGGAGGAGCTCTTTGAAAGAAGCAGCCTTTTGTTACTGCTTTGCATATGTCTGTAGAGTTGAAGGTGAAGATTTGGGAACTACAGGGAAAAGAGAAAAATCTGTAATTATATTTTCATGTTCAATATGGTTCTGAGGAGATTTAGAAACAAGTGGGCCCAATATAAACTTAATATCTATCTATCAATCTATTTCCGTGCAGCACTGGGGATCGAACTCAGGACTTTGCACTTCCCAAGCAGGCGTTTATGCTGCTGAGCTACCTCCCTGGCTTACTTTTTTAATGCTGCTGTTTAACACACTCCCCACCCCTGCTGGCAGTAATCTCTAGTGTCTGTTGATGGGAAGACCAGAATATATCTTTAAAAAAAAAAAGGTAAAACTGTAAATAGTCAGGGTCAGCAGGGGAAACGGACCAAGTCCTCTGGGACAAAATGGACAAGTAGAAAATATTTGTTTTTCCTGAGTTACATAAGTTTAGGTGACCATGCTGCACAGAAGCAGCCTTCTGTGGATAACGACACACGGTCTGCTCCGACCCAGCGTTAGCAGGGGTAGGGCGCCGATGTGCAGGCTCTACTCGGGCTATTCGGCATCTCTGGAGCACTGCGAGCTCCAGGCCTCCACTGCGGCACTCAGCGCAGACAAGAAGATGCGAATGGCAAAAGCAGAATCGCAGAGACTGAGCCTAAGCCACCAAGCAAAAAACTAAAACGTTAAAAACTAAATGTAAAAAATCAGTTTCCAAAGCAAGAAATGACAAGTAGACACCTATGTAAGCCAGGGGTGGTGGTGTATGCCTGTAATGCCAGCACTCGGAGGCTGAGGCAGGAGAAATTCCTGTAAGTTCATAACCAGCCTGGGCTACAAAGTGAGCTCAGGACCAGCCTGAGCTGTGTAGTGAGACCCTGTCCCTAAAACACCAAAAAAGAAAAAGAAAAAGAAAAACAAAACCTATTTTATAGTAGCTAGGGCAAGATATAATCAGGAGAAAGTTCAAGTGACTATCACAGGTACATTAATAAAGGTAAATAAAATATTATTTTATTTTAAAAATATTTTAAACTGGCTGATGGTTTGTTTTAGTAACAAAGAATCATAAATCTAAGACATCTCAAAGCTTCAATGGTCAAGGATCCAATAACAGCCTTTTTTAATTTTTTTCCTAGACAGGGTCTCACCTGTAGCACAGCCTGGCCTGGAATTCTCTACGCAACCCAGGCGGGCCTGGAACTCGGGGTCCTCCTGCTTCAACCCTGAAAGCACTGGGACTACAAGAGGCACGCACAACTCCACCAAGCCTGTTTGTTATTCTAACTGCTTAAATTTGAGAGCATATTCTATTGAACTCAGGCAATGGAGGAACCCCCCCCACCCCATGGAATCAACTACAATTTTCAAGTGTTTGCTCAATTTGCCCTCCCAGAACTCTTCACTGCCCACTGTCATGCCTACCACACATGCAGTACATGCCAACTGGTTTAACACCCTAACTCCCGTACAGGGAACAACCAAGTCACCCTTTCCCCCATATCAGTGACGCCAAGCCAGCTAGCCACATTTCTTTCCTTACAAAAAAAAGCCACACCTAGCAACCCCTCCAAGTGACAGCTGGGAAGAAACCAACCAGCTGGTTTTATAATTGCTCCAAATCATACCATCATGTGAAAGACGATTTCTCCTAACCCTGGTGGGGGGAAGGAGGAAATCGCGCCCCTGTAGGACTGGGCTGACAATCAGTCACCCACTGCTGAGAAACAAGCCGTCCTCCAGTCCAGGTTCAGGAACGACAGTGTATTAATAAACACACGTGGGGGTGATGGGTGCTTCCTTAGTTGATTTTACAGGATTCACACATGTGGCTGCGTCCAGCTGCAGGTTCAGGTAAAGAGCCAAGACTGATGTGAAGACTGCACTTTTAAAGAAAGATGCAACACAGATCTCCCAGATGGAATAAGCAGCACAGAAAGAGAGATCACATCAAACAGATCAAGGTCTAACGAAGTTCCAAACCACTCACCTTTGTACGAACAAGTGTCGCCAACTAGATATGCCCTTTTGAGTATCCTGTGTGTTTATCATGGTTCACATCACTAAGTTAAACGCGTGATTTTTCAGAGCTGGTGAGACTGCCACCTCCAGTGTTTGCCTTGGCTTGGAGGCCGCTGGGAAAGTGACTGTTCACGGCTCTTGGGCTCTTAAACCAAGGCCTCTGTCATGTACAAGAAAACCACCAATCCCACTCTCCATTTCTGCGCACTCCTGGCCTGAGGCCTGGGGCGACCCCTGAGGCCCACAGGACAAGGACAGGACATACCTACCGCTCAGCCTGCCCAAGACCTGAGTCACTTCTGAGTCATCATTTGTGCAGGAAAAAGGGGTTGTTATCCCATCGTTTGCTCCTACCGAGAACCAACAGGGGGAGCTCCGGGACACAGACCCGGGCCGGACCGGGGAAGAAAGCCCTATCACACACAAAAGGCTGCGGAATGCACTTCCTCCCCCATGCTTGAAGACAGAAAAATCTTAAAAGGAAATAAAGAAAACAAACAAAAATTTGAGTGAAGAGTGCGCTCTGTAGAACCAGCGACACCCTCTAGGCAGGAGTATTATGCACGGGTCAGACTGAGCCCCAGCTCCGGAGGAGTAAAGGGTCCACCCTGGCTTTACAGTCCTGGGAACCTGGAGCTCTAAATGCACACCGAGAGCCTCCACGACTTCCCACACAGGAACAGGAGCCTCAGAGCTGTCCCAGAATGTATCCTCCCTTCTGCTGGCAGGTCCTAACCACACAGCTCCCAAGCACAAGAGTAGCCTGCAGTCAACGAAGACAAAGCTACAATTTACTCCACCTCCTACACTGCAAGTGCCATGTGGCTACGGCAGCGACTACCACGGCCACTATCAATGCCCAGAAGAGAACAGCAACATCATTAATCCATGCATTCAACAACTGGCTGTGGGATAAGCTCCTCTTGGCTGCATAAATAGCCTGAAGTATAAAGACTTAAAATGAGATTAAGCTGCACAGAAGTATTACTGGATCCACTGCTGGGAGAGAGGAGGCCACTCGTGCCAAAGGTCTGGCACCCACGCACCAGACACCTGGTGGACTGTGGGAAGCAGCAACGCGCACGCGGACAGAAATGCTTCACAGCGGGCCCTCTATGTGCACCTCATTTATCCCAGCATTTACTGTGCATTGCAGTCTCCCATCCGATGTAGAAAAATGGACTCCGAGCAGTCACACAACTCACCCAGGGACCCAGCCCAGTAAGCACAGGGGCTACAGGTCAAATGGAAAACCCGAGCTTTTTGAAGAAATAGCCTGTAATTTTCCTTCCCACACCAGAAGTACTTAAAGGTTGGATGATGGACAGGTGCTCTTTAGAAGCTGCAGCAGGGCCCCCTCCTGCTACTGTTGTCCCTACACTGGGAGAAGGATAAGTCCTTCTTGATTCGGACTTGCAGGCTTGGTGCCCCTGTGCGCTGACCCCACGTGCTGGGATTTAACTTGATTCAGAAGACTTCGTCCCTGCTCTTTTAGACACCAAGCAAAGGGGGACCTGCGGGGTCAGGAGAACCTTGTCTAGGGGCCACAGGGGCAAGTCTGCCGCCAGCAAGCCAGTCAAGGGCCTGTTTCAACTCTATCAGGAATCTGGGGGATTCCAAAAAGTGCGCTGCCCAGCGTAGGCAGAATTCAACCTGGCAGGCCAAACTAGTATCACTTGAAAGTTCTTACACGCTTGGCCCCTGGCTGGCAACTGGAAACACAGACACCGGCCAAGTTCTTCCTAACATGACAAAAGCGGCTAGCTGAGGCTAAACTTGTGGGCTTGATGGACGCCTGTTTTCCTCACAATCTAGAATTCTGGTCGGCGCTGAGCAGAGCACGCCTGCATATCCTGCCATCCACCCACTGACCAGGCTCTGGGTCTCAAAGACGCTTCTCTGGTAGACGGCTCTTCACGACAGCTTTGCTTTAAAGTGATAAATCGTACAGCTCGTCTTCCTGTGCTAAATCTTACCCAGGATTATGACCTGATAGGACTCCTGTAAGTCCTCCTGGCAAAAGACCAAATCTGTGGGTGGGATGGGCACCTCTGGCACTTGCAGAGGACATGGGAAAGATCCGCACCTCATCGATGGCCGTACCCAGTCATCTCAGGGTAGCGGTGTTAGCTACAATCTAGTCTTACGGTTAAGCATAATTTGACGAAGACGGACATGAGATCATGTAGCCAGAAAACGCTTCCCAGATCTCCAGCCTCTTAACCAACGACTCCCTTACCATCCCCAGCTGGCAATCCCAGGGCCCCTGAAACATGAACAGCCTCAGACACCTCAATAGACTCCGCCCATCTTAGCCAAACCCCAAGCACCCAGTTGCTCGAGTCAGCCTTGTTTTTCTTTCCGTTTTCAGTGAGTCCACCAGAAATTCCTGTTCCCTAACGGAAGAGTTACTGTCTCTCTGTGTCCTCCTCCTCGGGTCCAGCCACAACACTGCTCCCCAGGCACAGAGCTGGCTCTGCCAATGCCCACTCCCCTCCCCCAGCCTTCTCTCCCCTGTGCTCCAACTTGCTCATCTCTCCAAGAGGCCATTTCCACCGCTAAATACAGTCAGCCGCCCTCAGTCACCCTCAACCCAAACACTGCTTTCTGTTCTTCAAAGCGTCCACTGCCACCAGGGCTTATCTTTGATGTCCTCCTCCCTGCGACTCCTACCAGAACGTGGACTTAGGAAGCCGAGCCAGGTCCACTCACTGGAGGCTGGAAAAACTCCAGCATCGAGAAACACGGCCAGTGCCCAGTACTGGTCAACACACAAGCGCAGCCCTCTCAGCATCTGAACTTTTAATTTTTTTCAAAATGCGTTAGAACTGCGCCCAAGAACTCCTGGATTCCTCTGCAGCTCAGAGACTCATCTGTCCCACCAAAGGCGAGAACACTGCCTTGTGTGCTCCAAGCACTCAAATACCACGAAGATGAGTTCCTGCCTCGTCTACCTGTGTGTTCGCAGCGTGGTCTCCGAGGGACTGCTCTGCTGGCGGTGGGCTGGCAAAGTCAACGTTAGACTACACTCGCCCCACCACTATCTAACACTCACTTAGAAAAAACGAAAAGCCCCAATTCCCTACTGGTGCCGAACTCCTCTCGGAGTTGCACAAGCTCTGCAGAGTGGGCCCGGAGGTGGTGAAGAGGGGTCCCCTTAAAGGCAGTAAGGCGACACTGCGCTAGGTGATGAGGAACCCTCAGGCAGGGCTCTGTGTTCCTTCCTACCTAACTCCGGCTCGCTACCCACTCCTGTGCCCCTAGGTCTCAGCCTGCACATGTGAAGGAATCTAAGGCCCTGTCTGGCAAAGCAGCTGATGGACAGCGAGCCCCTACTCCTGGGAGCTCGAGAGAGTGCCTGCGGTTAACGAGAAACAGGTCAAAGACACCCCAGTGAGTAGGGACCTGGGTAGTAAAACCCAATTCTCCGTTTATGCTCTTCCGGCATCGTTCTGCCTAGATAGGGGATGCTAGCTCTACGGTATGCGGCTTTAAGGACAACTAACATGAAGTGTTCCCTCAACCCTGTTAATTGGCAAGAAAAGAGCACTGTAATTAAATAGGATACAATGCTCCCCAAAAAGGAAAAGACTCTTGAATTTAGGGAATTGGGGGAGGGAAAGAGTGCAAACACTCCTGCCACTCATAAAACGTTCTGCTGACCCTGCCCATTGTCCAACCTCTACGCTCCCATGGTTTATACGACTATTCTGCATTAACAGTACACTGTGTCCTTCCACCCCACCTGTATAACAAGCATTCCCTGTGATTGAACTGTTCCTCCAAATTTGATGTGGCAAATATCCTACCTCACTTACACGCCCAAACCACCTCCCTCTACCTGACATCCCAGTTATTCCCAATACGACAGCTATACCCATCGGAGGGAACATGCTGGAACAACGCCTGCCGGCAGACACTGCAACCCTAGGGTGGGTATTCACTGAAGAAGTGGGAATTTAAGCAATTCCCTTTCACAGTGTGCAGCTCCAACACTGGGTCTCCCATGCCACGGCAGGTGCGACAGAGGTGGGCGGTGGGCCAGCCACTGCAAGTGTCTCAGAGCCGGGCTTCTGAGGGCCAACTTCCCACACAGGTCAGGCTCTTGACCAGAGGGGCTGGGGAGATAGTTCAGTAGAATAGAGCCTGAGTTCAACCCCTGGATCCACAAAAAAAAAAATTGACCTTGGGGCTGGCAAGATGGTTCAGTGGTCTAAAGCACCTGCTTAGGAAAGCTTAGGCAACCGCAGGGACCGCAGTGCGATCCCCAACACCACATGCTGTGCCAGCCCACCCCAGCGCAGGCTGAGACGACCATAATACCAAAAATAAATAAATAAATAAATAATGTAACATAAGATTAACATAACATAACATAACATTAACCTAACCTAACATAACAAAATAAAATATAAATTAAAAAAAAAAAAAGAGGTGAAGGGCATTTCTGGTTTAACCACAAGACTGGCGTTGTGACTTGAGGTTTGACGGACCGAGACTTCGGGATGACCAGTGAGGAAAGAGGACAGAACAGTTAGCTCCTTGAAAGGGTTCCTACTGAGTATAGATTTGGACATGAAGGTATTATGTTACCATTTCAATTTCATACTGCAAAAGACTTTTAAGACCAAAAGCTGCCACCATTTGGCAAGAAATCAACCGAGCCAGTCCACGTCACTCGATGGCAAAGCCTCATGGCCAGGAGGCTCTTGGCAGTGGTACCATGGCACCTCGAGCAGCTGCTGCCAGCTTCGTGGCTGCACGAAGCACTTGCCGTCCCAGCCTGGCAGAAGTGCAACACTGGGCGCGCCGCACCTGTCCACATCCACACCCCCACAACCAGGAGTGGAATTTTTTCCTGCAAAACTCCAGCTACCTGTCAGTGCAACCTCATTTGCAAACAAGGTCTCTGTGGGTGTAACCAAGCCAGGGTGAGATCAGTGGGGTGGGCCGACGCCAGCGGGACTGGTGCTGGCGCTGTCACAGGAGGAAACAGGAGGCACAGGAAGAGGGCGGCTGTGTGACCGCGAGGGCTGACAATCGAGCTCTGCCGCGGCCAGCCAGGGTCCACCGTGGCCACCAGAAGTGGGTGAGGCTGGGAAAGGTCCCCCCATGAAGGGCTCATGAGGAGACAGAACCTTTCCCAAGGATGACACAGCCTCCAAAGCCAGGACAGGATCGATTTCTGATGTGCTCAGTCAGCCGGTCTCTGGCATCTGGTGACAGCAGTTCTGGGAAACCAAGACACTCCGCTCTTCACCACCAAAGACACTCTCATCTAGAACACATCTGGCCGCATGTGTGAGGGGAAGTGGAACTGTACCTTAGCGGCACTTTAGGCTGAATATTTCAGAATGACTCGTGTTACAGAAAAGTTTTTAGCAATGGCACTTACCTAAATTTGTGAAAATGTTTATAAAGTTTTAAAAAGCAGCAGGGGCGGGAGGGGCACACAAGACATTAAGCCTTTCACACTGTCAAGATGCAACCAGTAAATACATGTTAAATGCTCCCTTTACATAAGAAGAAATGCTTGCCAGTCCAGCGAAGTTGCCGCAGTACTGGGCAGACACACAAATAGCTGTCTGCATCCAAAATACTGCAGAATTAAACGGGGTGACTCAGACAAAAGAGCTCTGGTCATGGAAGGGGAAGAAGGTGGCTGATGGCAAACAACCTGTGATGAAGGCAGACACTCACTGCCTTCCACACTTACTTGGCAAATAGAGATCAATAACCTCCAGGTGCCAAAAGGCACAGGGGACATCATAAAACTACAGCGAAGACAAGACCGTTCACTCTTCCAGGAATGCACAATAGGGCCAAACTAGTCTTCTCCCAGCTCTAAAACTTCATCTTTGGCACTAATCTTCTGTTCTCCCACCTAAGACTAGAGTTTCGGTCATGTTGACATTTTTAACAAACTTATTAAAATAATTACTTTGACAGACTTCACTTACAAAGACAGCACATGGGTTAACAAAGATACAGAGATGGACACATCAGGGTGTCCGCAGAATTGTCACCCACCTGAATCCAAACCACCACTGCCTGCACAGTAGTAGGACACCAGGAGAGGGAGAAAGGAGACCCTTTGTCTCCTTGAGATGTCTTCGTCCTAATCTCCAAATGTGCCATTTACAGGACAAAGGGGAATGAAGGGAACCCAGGTTGATAACCTACTGACCTCCAAATAAGGTTATTGTGGATGCTTTGGGTGGCCCCACTACAACCAGAAAGGTCCTTAGAAAGCAAGAAACTAGAGGAGAAAAAGAGCTCAGAGGGCCTCCATATGAGAAAGACTCACGCTGGCACCGTACTCTTTGTGATAAAGAAAGACGCCACAGTCAAAAAACACAAGCAGCCCCGAGAGGTTGGGTACAGCAAGGAAACTCAGTCTCCTCCGGAGCTCCCAGCCCGGCCTCGCTCTGACTTTAGTTACCTGGTCAGTTCACACTGCGTGTGACGTTGGGAACTTTCAGGTGATATATTTGTATTCATTTAAGCCACTAAGTTTGTGGTAGTTATAACAGAAACAGGAAAGTCACACAGGCACTAATAAAGGCTCGTTTATGATGCTTATGGAATAATATGCAGCCGTAATTAATAAACGGAGTCAGAGACAGTGGTGCACAGCCAGAGTCCCCGTACTCTGGGGGTGCTGAGGCAGGAGGATCACGATTTGAAAACTGCCACTATGTCCAATAGGAAAAACCAGGCTAGTGTTCACTTCGGCAGCATATATACTGAAACGGGAATGCCACGGAGAAGATTCCACAGCCCCAGGCAATGATAATCAGGCAAATCCCTGAAGTGTTACATTTCTCTTGTTTGTTTTGTTTTTTTTTTTGTTTTTGTGGGACCGGGGTTCAAACTCACGACCTTGCACTTTCCAGGCAGGCACTTCTGCCACGGAGCTGTCTCCCCAGCCCCTGCTATATATTTTTAAATAAAATTGGACAACATTTTATGCCTACATCTTGTACTCTGAGTAACTAGTATCACAATAACAATATACAATGTACTAATTAGTGTTACTCTCCTATTCACCTGTTCTGATACTACCGATTAATTTTTTTCTCTTTAAAAGAAACAGAAAAAAATAAATAAAACTGAAAAACTAAGCTAGGCCAATGAGCATGAGGACAATTTTGGCAGCAAGGCCCTGGTAACACAGGCTTCCTATAAGAAAAACCGCTTTCAAAGTTCCTACTCCAGAGAATTCTTTATCATTAGAGAGCGATACATAAATAAAGTCTGGTGGAGAAAGCTCAGCTGGGATGAGCACGGCAGGCTCCTCCAGGGCAGAGCCAGGAAAGGCAGAGAATGGGCAGTCACTGAGGTGGAAGCCCGTGGAGAGGCAACGTTCGTCACAGCGGATCTGCCTCTGCAGGCCGGGCTCTAGGCGCCGAGCACCGAATCGCTTGGCTTGAGGGCGTGGTCTGCGCGCCCATTTAAGCACTGATCCTTTTAGTGTGTGATTCTGGAGAACGCTTTTTTATTTTCCAAGAAGAACAGATGACAGGGCCGGCGAGATGGTTCAGTGGTCTAAAGCATCTGCTTAGGAGGGCTCAGGCAACTGCGGGGACTGCAGTTCGATCCCCGGCACCACATGCTACGCCAGCGCCACCACCAGGGCAGGCTGAGCCAGCCACAAAATGAATAAATAAAGAAACAAACACAACAAGCAAACAAATAAATAAATAAAAATTAAAAAAAAAAAGAAAAAAAAAGAACAGATGACAGTCAGGTAAGAGCCAGAGTACTCAACGGGATGATTAAGGCCTAGGTTTGGCCCAAACTGACAAAACCAAAAGCCCCAGCCATTCCATGGCCGGCCGTCACATGGAATTCCAAACATGTCTGGGATGATACAAAGAGCAGCGTTATGGTTTGTGTACAGCTTGTCCCCCAAAGCCTCATGCAGTCATGAGGCGGCTTCTGGAGTTTGTGATTATTGTGGGTAAGGGTGCCGCGCCTGCCCTGCGGCAGGTAATTTGCATTACAATGTACAGAGGGAAAAGAGGCCAGCTAGCTGCCCGAGCTGTTGCCAATCCCTCAGTTCCCACTCTTTGCTGCAGCCAGGTACCACTGCCACCTGCCACCTGCCACCTGCCACCTGCCGCTCTGCCTTGGAGTACTCCCGGACTGAACCCTCCACTAGCTCTGCACTAAATAAACCTTTCCTTCCTTCCTTCCTTTTGAGTGTCTGGTATTTGTCCCAGCAAGGATAGAAAAGGAACCGAGACACACTGCTACTTCAATGTAAGTTTGAAATACACACTTCTTCCAAAATATTGTTTTGCCCAAGTCTGAAAAAATCATTCCTGAAAACCCCTGAGAAGCAATCATCTTTCCACTCCCAACATGGAACACGCATGCACTTGGAGAGAGCCACCACGGAGGTCCGTGGGGCCGGCCACCTGGGTCGGGTGCTGTAGGCCGCCACTGTTGCTACTACAGGGAAGTTTCTGACAGTTTTGAAACTGCCTCCTGCCCAGAAAGGACACCAGGTGTTTGTTTTCTTTCCTTCTATTGTTTTAAACAAGCAAGTTCCAGGAACCTTAAGATAACTGCCACATTATATAAACAGAATCTTTTTTTAAAGGTTACCCAAAGTAGCCCTGCTTCCAAACTGCAAGGAAAGAACCAAACACCATTCTTATATACCATATACACAGAAAACTTGAACAAAATATTAGCAGACTAGGGCTGAGCTGTCTGCGGGTATAGCTCGGGGCAGAGCACACACCTAGCCTGCGTCAAGTCCTAGGGTCGGTTCCACACACACACCCTGTAATCTCCACACTCCTAGAGGCTAAGGCAGGAGGAGCCATGCGTGAGCTCGGCTTGGGCAGCTCAGTGACTCTGTGAGACTCCCATCTTAAAATAAGACTGAAAAGGCCTGGAGAGGTAGCTCGGCGTGAAGGTTCTGGCCATGGCTCCCGCACCATTCACTCCTTCGC
>PVKN010025700.1:0-14035 GCA_004027915.1 Capromys pilorides
TCAAGGAAAGCTGCCCTTACCCCCTCAACTGCCTGTACTCAGAAAACCAGGTCTATTACACCTAGGATCAGGGGATGTCATAGACTTGTCCCATGGTGGCCTTTGCCAGAGGGGGCCATGATGCCATAGGAGGAATGTGCCTGTGCCTTCTGCTTAGCACCCAGCCGTCTCCTCCATCCCATGGGCTGTGTGGATAGTCGGGGCTCAGTTCCCTTGACAGCTGCTAGGTTGCCACTTTCCTGTCAGGTAACCGTTCCTAAACCCTCCTGGAGTGTGTCAAGCCCCTGCTGCGCTCTTAGCCCTGAGAACACCACTCAGACTGGATGCCTGGCTCTGGCCTCTGTTACTCGCAGATCCTAGGAGACAGAGAATCTTTCTGGGAGGCAGGTGAGGGTCTACAGAAGGAGCTCATGGCTGGTGGAATAGGAGGCTGCAAGAGAGGCCTCCCTAGAACCAATACCAGGCCTAGAGATCTGCTCCCTCTCTCGAGCAGCACTGCTGTGAGGTCACTGTCCATTTCCGCACTCAGCATCCTCGTGGGCAGTTATCCACTTAGTCTGAGGCTCAGACCAACAAGCCAGGGCAAGAGGAGTCCTACTTTCTTTTTCCCTGGCGGTCTCTCCACTGTGCAAGCCCTACCTCTGCTGGTACTTTGTCTATAAGCTGACCTAAAGGATTTCTCCTTGGGGTACAAATTTATAAGACAGAATGTCCACCCAAACATTGGGGTGTGGAGCCTGCCAGACACCTCTGATTTACCTGGCCAACTAATGCTCATTACAAGAGTCCACGGAAGGCTTCACGCCTAAATGGAATTTTGTTAGACATTTGATAGTTCTCTTTTCTCTAAAAGAATACAGTCTCATGGTATAGGTGGCCATATCAGAGGGCTGAGGAAACAGGGTTTTGAAGCTCAGAAGATAGTTGCTCTCTCTGCCCTGTTGATTCTCTCTTTTAGCCCTGTTTTTTTTTCATTGGAAAAATAAGAGTCTGGGCTTGCTGGTTTCTGATGGCCTTCTAGTCTTGCCTCCTGTATGCCTGTCACTTCTTCCAAAGGTGGTGACAGTTCAGGCCAGACCACTGTTCTGGCTAAAAGACAGGCGAGTGAGAGAGGTAGAGATGGAAGGGAAGTGCGTCACAGTACATAGCACAGGTCTGAAATCAGCTGACAACATCCCGGGTATTCACTTGCTGAGGCCGATCCCTCACTCCTCTATGCTTCAGTTGCCTCATCTACGCAGGAAGCCAAAGTCTCTGAGATCGCACCAAGGGTGAACTGTTGAGTGAGGTCTGCATGTAAGGGGGGCCTGAATAATTATTTGTAATTATCATCACCAAAGAATCCAGCTGCACCAGCCCTGTACTCTGCCCTGGGCCCAAGCAGGAATGTGAGCCCTGCCCACCTTCTTGACCACTTCAGCCTAGCAGGAGACCCATCTCACAAGTTTACAAGATTCTCCACACAGCAGCAACAAGCAGGGTCGTGCGGCCCTGCTAACATCAGCGTCTGAAGTGCTTTATCCCCGGGAGGGACGACAATCCCAGGCAGGCAGAAGCAGACCAGCCATCCCATTTTCAGGCTAGGATTGCCAAGAGCAAAGAGAACACAATTCTGTGTAAGTCCTGAAAGGGAAGAGCCTTTAGTTCCTAGGAGATCAGAGAAGGCTCAAGAAATGTGATTTGATTTGGTGTCCTGGCTATTTCTTTCCACCCTCCTCTCCTTCAGGGGACATGTGAAGGCAATGAGAAGTATATCTTAGTGCTTCCAAAAGATGAGGCCTGATGCTCTGGGAGGAAAGTTTCTTTGATGCTTCTGGACTACTGTCTGGACAGACAGCACTCCTTGTCCACCAATCCCACAATCACTAGTCCAGACCTCCCAAGCCATTCCCAGTTAGGAGAGTTCTGAAAAGTTCCCCAGGCACATATTGTAAGTTCCCAGGCAGCACACACACAGGGTGAAGCACAAGCCAGAGGAGGCTGCTGACTGTGCTCCTCCTGTGCTTTGGAGCTTGGCTGTGCGGGACGCGATTCAATGTCTGAGCTTCCCCTTGAACACCTCTCCGCCCCAGCTGTCCCATCCAAGCCTGTTACTCCCTTTTTGCTTAACATGCACCCAAATGAAGGCAGGCTGGAAGGCCTCTGGGGCCTTGATGTCCAGGAATGGGTCATTAGCGGATTTCAAAGGCCCAGAGCTGACTGCAAAGCTGCAGCCGGCTACACTTCATTCTTGGGCCCTGTCACAGACAATCTGGTCCTCACTAACTGGTAAGCTGTGATTTCCCTACACTCAGCCACACCAGCAGGCCTCACAGCCACCTGCCTGTCTCCTGCAAGGAAGTAAAACGTGTAATGAAAAGTACATTTCCCGAGCTGCTCTGGATGTGGACCCAGATGCCCCGAAGTCATCCTCGAGCTGTGATGTCTGCCGGGGTGCGTGCACTTGCACATGGGGAGACACGGCCTTCCACTGGGAGGGGCGCGATGCGTCAGTCCTTCTGTGGCTCACACTCAAGACTTCTGTAGCTACCACCTTTTTCTACAAAGTGAGAGGAAGTGGTACACACCTCGGGGTGTGCAACTAGGAGGTGCTGGTGGCAGGAAGGGACCAGAGGAATAAAGATGTGATGGGCCCCGGGCTGCAAGCACAGCTCTGGCTGTGTGACCTGCCTCGAGGTAGTCAGCTTGCCTGGGCTTCAGAAGGGGCTGCTAGCAGCATTCAATAAGATAATGTTTGTCAAGTACTTAACATTACATACATTGGCTTCCCTCCATTTTTCTGGAAGGAAAGAAAGACAAAGGGGTGAAGAAAGAAATGGTGATCATTTCCAAGGACAGGCAAACATGCCCAGTGGACATCAGAAGTGTAAAATTGTGTTTTTGCAGGGCCCAGAATAACTTTCTTGTGACATTTTGGTTTTTAATGGATTCCAGAAATCTTAAAAGTTGCTCTACAGTCAGAACAGGATGTTTAACTTTTGTCCTTTATGAAAAAAGACACATTCACTAATCTCTTCATTCACTGGAACTATGTGGGAAACAATGAGAAATGGGCTCAGAAAAGCCAATGTGAAATGTGTTGTTTTTAAATGCTAGCAACCAACAGTGTTGCAAAATGTGGCTGGAATCAATAACAAAACGTCTGGAAATGCACCACTGAAACTGATGCTTTATCTGGGGTAAAATGCTTGGGAATCTCTTGCTTTGGAGACCTGAAGTGGAGACTGGTGTTCCTTTCACATTCCCAGGGCAGGAAGAGGGGCCACTTATGTTGAAAGGGGGGGTTAGAGATGAGCCAGGTTCTTGAGAAAGCCCCGGCTCCTTGCACGTCTCTCTTGAATTCTTTCCCAATGGGGAAAAGGCAATGATTTTATAGAAAACATCAACATGGAGACACTTAGCCCTGCCCCAGCACTACTGGTGTTTGGAGTCCACGGGGTACTATCGCTCTTTAATTGGAAATAACTTCAATTTCTGAAGACAGTTTATGAACTCAAGGCCTAAACATTTACTGTTCCCAGCACCTAGAACAGCACCTGACATAGGACTGAACTTCAGTACACAATTCTGAAAGAAGTAAGAGTGGGTGGAAAGCAGGAAAAGAGGAAGAGAGGAAATAAGGAGGAAGGCAAGAGAGGGAGGGAGGAAGGAAGGACAGAAGAAAGGTCAACCAAGCGAGGTCCTGAGTGGGGCTCTGTAAACTATAACCTCGGTCCAGATTTGGGTGGGGGTGGTTTATGGCACTGAGGGGCAATGAGCCAACCAACAGATGGGAATTTGAACCTTCCAGACCTCAGCTGTTCATAGTCATTCTGGAAAAACATTTGAGGTGTTTTTCCTTCTTTAGTGGTAAACCAGAGTCCTTCGGCCCAAGCATCCTTTCTTGCTGGGCCCTTGCTCTGAACCTTATCCTTGAGCATCACAGAGTAGTCAGAGCATGGCCTGATGCCTCTGGGGAGAAACTTTCACTTGTTCCCTTCTCTGTCCCCACAAGTGAATTGGGGTAGTACCCTGCCTGCTGTACTTTCCATATAACAATTCTATATCTTGATATGCCTCTTCAAATGTCCATTTCTCCCATCTTGAGAAGAGGAACTCCATTATCCACATTCACATCTAATCAGATGGAGTTGGCTTTCAATAAAATTTTACTAAATGAATACATAGCTTTGGTTGTGATC
This sequence comes from Capromys pilorides, assembly GCA_004027915.1. Taxonomy (NCBI): domain Eukaryota; kingdom Metazoa; phylum Chordata; class Mammalia; order Rodentia; family Capromyidae; genus Capromys; species Capromys pilorides. The sequence continues at coordinate 4,182 of PVKN010025700.1, forward strand.
AGTGGGAGGAAGAAAAGAAAAAGTCCCAGGACTTTGCTGAACCTGAATGAGCTCTTCATAATCACCAGTCAATCAGCTAAGATAGATGTGGCCATCTGAGGAGATGTGTCCCCAAGGGATGGTGATGTCTTGGTGCACACCTTCCTCAGAGAGTGCCTGGCCTCCATCCTGGCTGCCTATGGCTTCCTAGGTCCAGAGCACCATCAAGAGAAGGCAAGGTCTGGCTTCCCAAGTCTCAGGGCTGTGGAGTCGACCAATCCTTGGCCACAGCTGCTTCCTACTCATTGAGGGAGAAGGCAGGGAGAGGCCAGGGAAAGGAGGATTGAAAAATATATTTCTGAGACTCCAAGACCATCAGCTATCACTCAGAATCCCACTACCTTTGAGCACAAGGGAGCTGAATCAAAAACATGTGGCACACATTTCACGCAGTTTGAGAAATCAAGGCAAATCACATCCAAAGAACACTTGGGGGCCACAGAGTCACCTGGAACTGAAGCCCCACAGCTACACTGGGGAAGAGGTATAGGACAGGAGGAACAGATGCTCTGCAGACCTAATTCACCAGGTCAGAGACAGAGTAAGGGTCTTGGGGGTGAGGAGGCCCAATCAGGAGACAGAAACCATGCTGTGATTCAGACTTGCTCAGGCAAGGTCCACAGAGCTGGCCCAGTCCCCTTTACTCTCCTCAAATGATGATTTTCTTTGTCCACTGGTCAGAAAACCTGCAGCTGAATGTTTAACTTTCCACCCCGCAGTGTGCTGGCAGGAGAGTCTCTCATGTTCCTCCCCACCTGTCGCAGTAAGGGAGAAGCAGGCCTCCCTCCTGGGAGGAGGTAGAGATAGGGCTAGAACTGGAGTTTGGGATGAGGTGTGGAGCATTCCCCCAATAGATGTGTAGATCTGAGTCAGTTTTGATGTCAACAAACTACACAGCATGATGAAGTTGTTGAACTGCACGGAGAAAACCTGGGGGCGTCATAGCAGTGTCTGCAGAGCAGTGTGTACCTAGGACTCACTTTTATAACTAGTCCAAAGCTCCCCAACTGTTCCTCCACTTCCTTCATGCTCCTATCCTCTCTCCATCCAGCTCAGTGTCAATGACTCCCTCTCCCTGTCTCCCCACCATGGCGCTCAGCACCACGAATCCCAGCTAAGAACACGTCTCTCCTATCTCCTACCTGCATTTATGGCATGCCCCAGTCCTGAGGCTTTCATCACGCAGAGATGAATCAGTGATCCCTGCCCTCAAGGGACTAAGATCTAGTAGGGAGACAGACACAAAGGGATAAATGACCATGTAGGACAGCCCTAACTGTGGGCCAAGGGCAGCAGGAAGTGCCAGGGATCTGATGGGCTCTTCCACTTAGTGTTCCAGGAGGATGGACCAGCTGGGGCTGGATTTGAAAGACAAGCAGGGATTGTGTAGCTCAGTCAAGCAAGCAATGGGACTTAGGCAGAGAGGAGAACATATAAAAATATGGGGGCACTGAATTTCAGAAATTATTGGGCTTTACGAAGCATACACCATAAAAATAATCACCATCAGGGCCAGCAAGATAGCTCGGCAGTCTAAAGTGCCTGCCTGGGCAAGCTTAGGGACCACATTTTAATCCTGGGTACTGAATGCTGTGCCAGCCCCACCCCCAGGGTGCCTGAGCCACAACACACACATAAAAATGAGCATCATCATGGTAGTAGCAATAGCTACATGTAGATATTCTGCACATTGCTTTCTGCACCTCAGCTGGGATATCCTGATGCTTCACATGCGCTGACTTTTCTTAATCCTCAGATAAGCATATGGAGCAGGTACAACTTTATCAGTTAGCAGAACTGAGGCCCAGTTGTTTGCTAAAGGACACACAACTACAAAGGGGTTGAGAGTTACCCAGACAGATAAAGATGTGATCAGGACCAGGGGAATAGGGCCAAGAAGCCCCAACTTAGCTGCCATCCGGGGTGTTCCCACATGCCTACCTCTGTCCTCTATCCCTATACTGCCGAGGACCAGATCTGGATCAGGATTGAAATCTGGTAAGAGGCCAGGTAGCTGGCTCACAGTCAGCAAGAGAATTTACTCATTTCCGAGAAAAGACATTTTTGGAAAGGAACACCGCCCTCACTGCACCTCTGGGCACCCAGGGTGGGTCCTGAACAGAACATTTGGAGCCACAAATGAGCCCGCAGTTGCCAGCCTGTGAGCTGCTGGATGGCAGGGCAGCTCTGCGTTCAGGACGCTGCTGGTGCATGCTGTACTGTGCTGGCCAGGGGAGCCCAGAGCTACAGCGACCACTGGGAGAACAGTGGTCCTCTGGGGTCACAGCAGATTCATTCCTGTCCTCCTTGGAACCCACTCGCGTCTACCGTGCCACCTGCCATCTACCCTGCTCCCATCCCTGCGAACTTGTACCCTGAGGACTTCCCACTCCTTTCTCAGACATTGGCAGTTGGTTGGGCTCTTGTGGTTTTGGATAACCCTGACCAGGTTGCTGTATCACTTGGCCTTGTAGACCCTGCTGATGGCCTTTGCCCCGCTAGGGGAATTTGGAAGGGATGACTGGGTGATGAATGGACACATGGCTCAGGGCCCCCAGGAGAAGGGAGCAGTGGCAGAGCCAGGGGTCAAGGATCCTGACTTGCAGCCCTGAGTCTACACTTGCTCACATGCCTGGCTGCAGCTCCCTGTGTGCACTGAAGGAGGCAGCTGATCACAAGTATGGACAGGTGAGAGACAAGGACCTGCCCGAGGGCTGAGCGGAGGCAAGGCCAGGGCAGAAGCCTCGGGGGTCTGAGCTCCGTGGTGTCCGCTAGCATGGTCTCAGCATGGCCACGCAGCCTGGCTGTTAGCATGTATGCCTCAGCAGCCAGCCCGCCCAGCCTCACTCCCCAGCCGGGGGACTAGCAAGGTGCTCGACCTCCTTGGGGTTCTTTTTCTCCATCTGTAATTTGGGAACGGTACCACTGCCTCCCAAATGGTGTGTTTTTTTGTAGTCAAGTGTGCTGATGCTTTTAAAGTACTTAGAATAGCTGGCACATGGTTTCATAGAAGCATTAGTTTTCATTATTGACTATAAAAATCCCAGCGGCAAACAGTATCCCTAAGGGGGGTGAGATGGTCGCCACACACAGCTGGTAACCCGCTTGCTGAGCAGGTGCCGCCTGCTGGCCTGGCCTGTCTTCCTCAGGAGCCCTCCCTCTGGGCACCTCTCCGTGCGCCTTCCTGGCAAGAAGATGCCCAGGTGCCTAATAACCATCTCTATGCTCCAGCAGTGCCCGCCCTGCAATGCAAGCAGACCTAATTCACCAGGTCAGTGACAGAGTGAGGGTCTGGGGGGCTAGGAGGCCCAATCAGGAGACAGAACGCTGCATGCATTTTGTTCTACTTGCTGTCAAGTGACTCCATGAGTTGGGTAGAACGTAGCATCATCATTTTAAGAAGAAGAAACTGAGGTTGTGAAAGGCAAAATGGCTTGTATGGGGGAACAACCTGCCAAAGCCCGGGGGAGGGGGAAGGTGTTATATGTGGGCTTGATGGATCCTGGCAAGGTTCACAGAAGCCGTCCCATGTGCGCAAGGTCCGCATATTTACCTTATCTCATAGGAAAGACTGAGGTCTAGGGGGCAACTTGAGAACAGAGAAACCTTGGGCAGCCTGCATCTTGGGTGAGGGAAAGCCCACAGGCAGTGGCAGCTGTCAGGGATCCCGGGACTACCAGATACCCAGATATGGGTGCTGCTCATCTTGGTCCTTCAGGCTGCTATACTAAAATACAAGAAACTGGGTGGCTTCCTAACTACAGAAATTACTTTTCATAGTTGTGGAGGCTGGGAGCTCAGGCTGAGGTGTCGGCAGATTCAAGCCCCCCGTCACTGTGCCCTGACATGCATGGCTTGCTATCTGGGAACTCCCCACCATGAGGTCACAACCCAATCTCATGACGTAATCACCTTCCAAAGGCCTAACTCCTAGCATCACACTGAGATGGGAGTTCACCACTGGAATCTGGAGAGACATAAGCATTCAGGGGCTAGCTCCAAACACACCCACCACAACTCAAAGGAGCAGGGGCTGGTGGGTGTCGGGTGGCAGAGGGAGGTACTGGGTGACACAGGCAAGCCCATAGAGCCAGGACACGGAGGGAAGTGGACCCTAACTGTGCTTCAACACATGGCATCATCCTCTAGATTTTCCTGTCTAGACTACACAGCACATTTTCCACTCAGCGAGTAGAAGGTCTGAACATGTTCTTTAACAATGTACAGCCTTGGTGGCCCTGGGGAGCCTGAGGGAGTAGCACACTGACCATTTACTGTGAGCCAGGCCCCAGGGGTTAGAATGTTTCCCAGAATGTTATTGTACCAGTTAACAACCTGTTGGAATTAATGCTAAAGTTGAACATGAGCAATGGGCTTGGGAACCATTCTAATATGGTGAAGAGTAGGTCTTTGTTTTTTAAGATCAAACACTGGATCTTTAGACAAAAACACAGGCTATGATAGGATGTGATGTGGGGGTGGACGGTGAGTAGACAGCTTGTTGCCATGTGCCTCAGAGCATGCCACTGTGGGACTATTACCTTGCCTTACAGAAAGAAGACTGCCTGTCTACCAGGGCCCGGACCAGGTGCATAAGTGTCAAGTGGGAACTGGCAGAGAGCCCCACAGGGCCTAAGGCGCTGTTTTCTCAGTAGGCAGAGTGGCCAAGAGGAGGCTGCTTAGCAACTCCTTCAGTCAGAGAAGGTCAGCGCAAGAGCTTTCACATTGGACTTTCAAAGACAGTAGGAGTATCCCAGCAGACATAAGGTGGAAAGGGTCCTCCATATTGGGACAGAAGAACCAAGGGCCACAGAGCAACTGTGCCAATATCCCCAGGAAAGAGCTTCTGAGCACAGGTGTCTGGCAGGCCCAGACGAAGGGCAGGGAGGCTTTAAGCAGCCTGAGGACTGGCTTTTACTTTGAGTCCGGGCAACTTCAGCCTAATAGAAGCCTGAACCTCTGGCTGTTTGTAAATGCATGTGCATTTGAATGAAATGCACATCCTCTCCAGCTGCGTGTGTGGCTGATGAGACAAAGCTACAAGCTTCCTCAGCAGGTGCTGACCTATTGGATGCTTCAGAAGAGCACCTGGCAGTGTGGCTGAGTGTAGCAGGCGATGATGGCAGGCCCACCTGCTGCTCAGAGCCTCACAGGCGTATTCGGAAGCACCTTAGTGCTCACAGCTGTCGAATGGGAATAAAATTTCTGTCCCTTACACTCGTCATCCCCACATGGTAAACAGCTTAGAGGGCTTACACAGGAACAGGGAGAGAGTAGGTATAAACATCCAGGAAGAAAGGGGAGACAAGCCAAGCACAACACAGACCTCCCTGGCTGGTCAGTCTAGTTGAGTTGGACAGTAATAGAAAATCAAACCTGTAGGAGACCTGACAGGTCCTCTTCCTTGTTCTCCCATTTTAAAGATGTAGAGACGAAGGCCCAGAAGGCAGAAGTACATTATTCTCTTGACCTCACTCTGTGTCTGACCCAGGAGCTCCTCCCATGCACACTTCAGAGGTGTCCCAGGCCTGTGGGGTTTGGCAAGGGGCTCAGCACTTTCACCCAGGTCTCTGAGGCACAGTCTCTGCTGTAGGGTTGAGGTCAGACAGAGCCTGGGCTGTCTCTAGGGCAGGCTGAGCCTGAGGTGTTAAAAGGGGATCAGCCTCTTGGATAGGAAGCAGTCTGTGCTCTGAGCTGTTAAAAGAATGTTAGCACTCCGTGGAGACACTTCCTCCCGAGCGCAGCGCAGATCTGGAAACAGCCACTGCACCAGGGCAGGGTGCGTCAGTGGTCTTTCTTTTTCTTTTTCCCCTTCCTCCTCCTCCTCCTCTTCCTCCGCTCTCTCTCTATCTCTCTCATACACACACACACACACACACACACACACATACACCAGCTCTGCATATTTTGCCCATAAAGCTACATACAAGCAATGTTTCTCCTCGGGGACTCCCTACATGTTCCCAATGCCCTAACCTCCCACCACCTGACCCCTGTCACAGAGGAGTGCTGGCCATTGGCCCAGCCCCTAATGGACTCGCATCTCTCGGTCCCAGAGCCCTTAACCCATTCTTGTGTTACACAGACTCTGCACTTGGTGTGAATTCACAGAGTGAAAATGTAAAAGAATAATGTCACAAACAAATCCAAGACAGGCAGACATGCTTCTCACAACTGAGAACCAAGACTGATGGAAAATTAGAAGGTAACGGTGCTGCCTCTAGTTTCCTAGAGCCCTGCCGCTTGCAGGCCCGCTTCATGGTTCCTGCACACAGCACCAGAGAGCCTTGGGTTAGACAAGCTTGGCTTGTCGCTGAGCGGCTCATATAGTCTTATGCAGGCAAGCTGATGTCTTCTGTGCTTCTGTTCTACCAAGCAGGAAGGAAGAACAATCCTCAGATCACAGAGTTGCTTGAAAGAGCCACACAAAACAACTCATGGGACAGCATCATGGAAAGTTTACTCAGAGTAGCGTGATATCATTGTCACCAAGACTAGGACTGCATCAAGGAGAGACATCAGTGAGAGAGACAACGGAGCCCCGACAACCTTGAACTGTAAGGCAGAGGGCACTGATTGGTCAACCCAGCGGCCCACTCTTGAAATACGGAATCACAAAGTCACAGGGCAAGAGGACTCAGTCTGGGAGTTAACCTACATGCACAGAGGCGGTGCGTGTGTGGAGTGGCTGGGAGGGCTAGACCATCTTACACCCCTCTCTGAAGAAGGAAGCCACAGCCTCGTTGCCCAGAAGCCCACTGGCAACAGTCCGGAAACACTCCTGGCTCAGCACTGGCCCTTGGGACCCAGCAGGAAAGACCTGTGTTGGTCTCTGCCATCCCGTCTTCATCTGTTCACCCTTCATCCCTGCAATGACCAGTATTTATTAGGTTCCTCTGTGTTGTGAACAAGGCAGTGTGGCTCTGTTTACACTCAGCTTACAGTCGGGTGGGGAGCAGATAGAAACACACACTGCAAAGTGTGACAAGCATCTCGTAGAGACAAAGCAGAGCTGGAGAAGAATGCAGGGGACAGGCAAGAGGCCCCACACTGGCAGAGACATCTGGGAAGGACTCTTGGAGACAGGGACATGTAAAGGAAGGCTCAAAGGACAGAAGGACTGGGCCATGGTTGGTGGCTGGGTGCAAGTGTGTCTAGGGGAGCAGCAGGGTGGTGGGCAGAGCTGGTGAGCAGAGCTGGGTGCTGTCAGAGAGCCCACAGGGACAAGCGCGGCTGAAACTGAGGGCCAAGTGGCTGGGGACAAGGTTAGAGCAACACCGTGATATCGTGTCTATCCTGAGGACAAAGCCCTGGGTCCTTGAAAGAAACAGGCCCTCGCATGTCTCCCTTCTTCCTGCTCTTGCCTTCCTGGCCTTTCTCCTCCTTGCTCTCCTCCTCTCCCTCTTTCATCAGGGATGGTTCCTTGCACTGGCAGGTGTTGTGAAAACAGGCATCTATGGAAGCTTCCCAGAGGATATGTTGCCATCCCTAGCACAAAACTTAGAAATGTGCACCCTTTTGAAAGGCAGTTCTATACTTTGAAGACATGGAAAAATTACCTGAAGGGATGTCTGTGGTAGCACTATTTATAAAATTATAACCAAATGTCAACAGTAGAGCAGCAATAAAAATATATAATCTTCTATAAATAGAATATTATGTAGGTATTACGAATGTGTTTGCAAAATGTTCTTAGTGCAGAGAGTATAGTGGGTCAAGGCCATGTACACTGACCGAAGGGACTGCACAGTCATGGCCTCATACAATGCAGTGAAGCACGTGACTACCACAGCTATATCTTGAAAAAACTAAAGGATAAAACTAAAGGAACGAGATATGCAAAATCTAGGAACAGAGTTATTTCAGGGCAAGCAGAGGCAGGATAGAAGGGGAACATATGGGTAGCTGTGAGTTACTAGAAAGCTTTTAGTTCCCAGGTTGGATAGTGCGCTCACAGTTTATTATTTTATTTTAAAATAAATAAGAAAAGGAAGACAAAAAAAATAATGTATAGAACAGTGATGACAGTATCTCATATATAGGAAGCTTTTCTGGGGGTGGGGTGCGGCATAGGGAATTGGACTTGCGGCTTTCACACCGAGCTACATCCCCGACCTTTCTTTTTCATCTTGAGACAGGGTCTGGCTAAGTCACTAAGTTGCCCAGGCTGGGCTCAAGCTTTCTCTCCTTCTGACTGAGCCTCCAGAGCGTGGGGATTATAGGTGTGAAGCACCAGGCCCATTTGTTGCAAGCATTATGAACATAAAATGCATGCTATGTGCATTGGTCTCAATTTTATTAAAAAACACACATACATACAAATATACACTAACTAAAAATAGATGAGACAGTGATGTACTGGTGTAGTGATACTATAGAATGACTTCTATATCATTTGTACTGTACTTTTTCTATAATAAAGTTATATTTTCTATTTTATAAGGAGTAAAGTTGTTTATAAGACACAGCTAATTCAAATGCCAGTTCTGACTTCTAAGGGAGGCCAAGCAGGGCGCGGGCCCAGGGGTGGGAACACGCACAGCTCAGAGGATAGATGTGAGGCTGGGGCTGCACCGCAGAGCTGAGACTGGGAGGGCCCAGGCGCACCCTGGCTCCAGCTCCCAGCTGGCTCCTTTCTCATGTCCTTGCCTTGCATTTCAGTGATCCAGGGTGACAGCTATTGCACCCCTCTTCCTACAGTGTTGATCAATTTTCTATCACTGTGATGAAATACTTGAGGTAGCTATTTTATCAATGAACACGTTTTGAAGTTCCAGTCAAAGATAGGGTAGGCCCGCTGCTCTGGGCCTCTGGATGGAAATGGTCAGGAGTGAATGTGGAACAGATCACTCACCCCATGTCAGGAAGCAAAGAGAGAAAGGAAAGGCCGGGGGCCCCACAGTCTTCTTCAAGGATCCAGAGTGACCTAGGACCTCCCATAAGGTCCCACTTCTGACAGTGTTACCCTGGGAACCAGGTTGTCAACATAGGACCTTTGAGAGACACTTCACATCTAGACTATAGCACTACCTTCAGCATGCAGAACAGAGAAATTCCTTTCAGATGAAAGAAGTGAATGGATGAATGAATGAATGAATGAATGAATCATTAAATTCCTCTTGGGTTAAAGTTTTTGTTGTTTTAATTGATAAACAATAGCACTATAAAAGCTGAGATAACTTAGGCCACTATGTTTGTGGCCCTTTCGTTACACAGCATAACATACCAATATAAAGCCAGGTTAGGAGCTATGGGAGCAGAAGGCAGATAAACTTCAAACATCAAGAGGGTTTAAAGAAAAGGACATAAAAGCCCAGTCGTACCTGGAGAGATATCCTTTAAGGAGGCCACTTCAGCGCTGGGACATGGAACTGAGTTAGTTTGCCCAATTCTGGGATCAAATCAGTGGGCCTCTCTGCATCTCACAGTAAATTATGGGGGCCAACTTGAACTTTCTTAGTGGTGAGGCTGTAACCTGACCCTCTCTCGCTGTCCTTTCTTTTCGTTTCTGAATTGCCCAGAACTAGAGGGTCACTATTTATTGGGGTCCCTAGGAGCAATGTGTGAGCAAGCCACACATTGCTCCTAGGGACCCCAATAAATAGTAGAGGACTGGAGACAGAGACACAGCACAGGTGTCCATAGCTCAGGCCCAGAAGCTTGGGTCTCAGCCTGCAGGCCATGGGGAGCCACAGAAGACTGTGTTTTAGTGGCTAGAAATCACGCCGCATGGCATGTGCCTCCTCGGCCAAGAATGCTTTTGGTTTTCCTCACTCGGGCATCTTGGTCATGTGCCTGTGATAACTTGGGCTGGC
>PVKN010025701.1:0-14060 GCA_004027915.1 Capromys pilorides
CAGTCCCCGCAGTCGCCTGAGCCCTCCTAAGCAGGCGCTTTAGACCACTGAACCATCTCGCCGGCCCCATGAGCTTATAGTATTTAAAAGTTAGGTTACTGTTGAAATCCCCATGGCTCTGGCAGTATATCTTTGTTGCATTAGAATTCTAATTGGTAAATGAACAATAGTACTAGATTCTGCTTGAAGTTCTAAGTTTTGTGTTGTTTTGAGGTAGGGCCTCACTATGAGTGCAGGCTGGCCTTATGTAGCCCTGACTGCCTCAAACACCTCCCGCCCCAGCCTCTCAAGTGCTGGGTTACAGGTATGTGCTACTTTAACCTGAAAACTGAAAGTTGGTTGTAATTTTCTCTTGCTCATCTCATATAATCTAAGTGGGTACCTTATGATCAGAGAGTGCCCTCTTGTGGCTCATTCTTCCAAGGATTTGACTTTACTGGAATTTTTACTTGAAAGTTCAAATATAAGTATTTATCTGATATCAGGAAGTTCTCTTTAACTTTTGAGCAGATAACATTCTGTTTCTTTGGTGTTGAGCTGTTATAATTGTACTTTTACAATCCCAGGTCTTATGTGATCCTTAAGAAATTTGCCCTATGCAGAGAGAGATGACTAGAAGGGGAATGGGATTACCCTCTCTTTTTAATTTTTTAAGAAGTTTTTTAGCTAAGGGTCTCACTATGTAATTCAGGTTAGCCTTCAACTCATTATGTAGCCCATACTGATCTGGAAGATACCTCTCCCTCAGCCTTAAAAATGTTAGGATTACAGGTGCGCACAACCATGTCCAGTAAGAATAGGAGAGCAGAGTATTTGCCTATCTATGTACCAGTTTTTCTCTTTTCTAATGATTTGAGGATTTGTTCAATAATCTGTTCCTCTGAGACTAATTGCAGTTATGTTAAAATGGTGTTTATTAAATTTTAAAAAAACGATTCCTTCAGTTATTGTAGAAATACATGTGTCGTAAGGTGCTACAATTTTTTAATGAAATGATCTTAGTATGATTTGTTAAAATGACTCCACTATAATTCTGTACTTAATATGGACCGTAAGGATAAGTTTGCATCTTTGCTTTGAAAACAAAACTAAAGGGCCAGGGATATAGCTCAGTGGCCTAAGCGCTTGCCTGGCAAGTGCAAGATCCTGAGTTTGATCCCTGGTACCAAAAAAAAAAACTAAAAATGACACAAGAGCAGGGATTTCAGAATATAACTTTTGCTGCTAGTTTTTTTGTGTGTAAGTAATGCTATGTCAAAATTGAAACAATTCCCCCTTTCCCTTCCTCTGCAGTTCTAGGTCTCGTTCCAGATCGTATTCTCCAGCTCATAACAGAGAAAGGAATCACCCCAGAGTATATCAGAATCGAGATTTCCGAGGTCACAACAGAGGATATCGGAGGCCCTATTATTTCCGAGGGCGCAACAGAGGTTTCTATCCATGGGGCCAGTATAACCGTGGAGGCTATGGAAACTACCGTTCTAATTGGCAGAACTATCGGCAAGCATATAGTCCTCGTCGGGGTCGTTCTCGATCCCGGTCCCCAAAGAGAAGGTCTCCTTCACCAAGGTCCAGGAGCCATTCGAGAAACTCGGATAAGTCATCTTCTGACAGGTCAAGGCGCTCGTCATCCTCTCGTTCTTCCTCTAACCACAGCCGAGTTGAATCTTCTAAGCGCAAATCTGCAAAGGAGAAAAAGTCCTCTTCCAAGGATAGCCGGCCATCTCAAGCTGCTGGCGATAACCAGGGTGATGAGGCCAAGGATCAGACCTTCTCTGGAGGCACCTCTCAAGATACAAAAGCATCTGAGAGTTCAAAGCCATGGCCAGATGCTACCACCTACAGCACTGGTTCTGCATCACGAGCCTCTGCAGTTTCTGACCTGAGTCCTCGGGAGCGAAGCCCAGCTCTCAAGAGCCCTCTTCAGTCTGTGGTGGTGAGGAGGCGGTCACCCCGCCCTAGCCCTGTGCCAAAACCTAGTCCTCCACTTTCCAGCACATCTCAGATGGGCTCATCTCTGCCAAGTAGTGCTGGGTATCAGTCTGGGAGCCATCAAAGTCAGTTCGACCATGGCTCTGGATCTTTGAGCCCGTCCAAAAAAAGTCCTGTGGGTAAGAGTCCACCAGCTACTGGCTCCACTTATGGCTCATCTCAGAAGGAGGAGGGTGCTACTGCAGGAGGAACAGCCTATACTAAGAGGCAAGTATTTTTCCTGTCCAGTTGTATTTGAACTCATCAACTGGCAGTTAATTGTAATGGGATCTAAGTTAGCACTCTTTAACAATAATAAGGTAATCCCCCTTTCGTCAACTTTTCATAAGCAGACATTAAAAATACCACCCAAGGAAATCTTTAGCTTAACTCTATAGCTTTTCTACCTTCCTTGAATTTGTATTGCAGTATAAAGTTTTTTAGATTACTCTGCAATGATATTTTCACATTTAAAATTTGCCTTAGAGTCTACCAATGTAAAGCAGAGAGCAGTAGAGATTTGTGGGTCAGAAAAGAAAAGAAAGGGTCTTTGGCAACATGAATGACCTCTGGAGCTGTTAGATTTCTAGGATGTACCATCTACTGTGTTTGATCTGCATCAGCCCATCATGATAAAGAACCATACTCTCACACCCTCTGTTGAGGAGACTGGGCAGAATGGGAAGAGCCATGGGTTAGTCCAGGAAGGTCTTGTTTTAATACCACAAGGTGCATATATGTCCCAGTAGAAGCTGGCCTGGCTGCTAGTTAGGAGAGGACATTGCAGTACTTCCAGTCTTTCTACCTTGAGAAACACGGTGAGTGGAACATGAATCTGTGTGTGGTTGGATTGGCTGAGCTCGCAGAGATGTATACAGGGAAGCTACATTGGGATGAGGTTATTTATATTCAGGAGGGACTTAGCAAGAAAGTCCCCTTTCCTGCTATTAGCATATTTTTTGATGCCCTGCAGTAGCTTGGTTCTTCCCATTAATAGTACACAGGAAATGTTCAGAGTCTGTAATTTCTTGTCTTCAGTAAATCTACTATAAAGTGTTGTGATTTGTTCCTTGCCAGGACTGAATTTTAGTAGAAAACTTGAGCCTGCGTTCTGCTTTTCTATAAGAATAATGACTTGCCATTGCTGCCTCCCCCATTAACAAGTGTTTTGTTTTTATTTGTGTTCACAGTATATTTCATATTTAGATCTTCTAGGTGACTTGCAGCAAATTTGAAGTCTCTTTTTGAGACTTGTATTTCCAAATGTGAGTTGTATAAAAGCAAAACAGTCCAAGATTGAACTGTATGCTAACTTTGCTGAAAACAATTTTAAATGACTGAAAGTTGGGTAAGAGCCTAGTTTTTGTCCCCTAAACCACATTGCAGGTAAGTAGGTTTTTGTTTTGTAGTATCCTAAAAATAGTATTTGTTGTTCTCTTTTTTTATTTTGGTAAGGCATAGCTCTGTGGACTCTAAAATCAAAGTTTTTCAGATCTTTGAGAAGCTGCCCTCAGAAAGTAGAAAGTAACCAAATAGAAAGTCATGGTCATAATAGTTTGTAAGACATGTTTGTTTAGAGAATTAAAAAAAGTAGGAACAGATACCATTGAAGAGCAAGCAGGTTGCTCAAGAGGCCTCTTGTTTGTTTCCCTTGTGTTTTTGTAACTAGGTATCTAGAAGACCAGAAGACAGAGAATGGGAAAGATAAGGAGCAGAAACAGACAAATTCTGATAAAGAAAAAGGGAAAGAGAAAGGGAACTTCTCTGATGTGGATGCAAAAGTGAAATCAGATTCATTTGCTTCCAAGACTGACAGTGAGAAGCCCTTTAGGGGCAGTCAGTCACCCAAAAGGTATAAGCTCCGTGATGACTTTGAGAAGAAGATGGCAGACTTCCACAAGGAGGAGTTGGATGATCAAGATAAGGACAAAACTAAGGGAAGGAAGGAATCTGAGTTTGATGATGAACCCAAATTCATGTCTAAAGTCATAGCTGGTGCAAGTAAAAATCAGGATGATGAGAAGTCAGGCAAGTGGGAGGGCCTGATGTATGCAGGGAAGGAAAAGCAGAGGAAAACAGAGGAGTTGGAGGAGGAGCCTTTCACAGAGAGATCGAAAAAGGAAGAGCGAGGAGGGTCCAAGAGGAGTGAAAGTGGGCACCGGGGGTTTGTGCCTGAGAAGAATTTCCGAGTGACTGCTTACAAGGCGGTGCAAGAGAAAAGTTCATCACCTCCTCCCAGGAAGACCTCTGAGAGCCGTGAAAAGTTGGGAGCCAAAGGAGACTTTTCCTCAGGAAAGTCTTCATTTTCCATTACTCGAGAAGCCCAGGTCAATGTACGCATGGATTCGTTTGATGAGGATCTTGCACGGTGAGTTGTGTTTCACATTGGTCTCCGGCCTCTAGTGCTGTAAGAGGTGCCTTTCAATCCCACTCCTCCTGAGGACAGGCTCCATTATGTGTCTGCCTGCTGTTTAGCTATGAGTCCTAATATACGTTGCTGAGTGATTTAAGTGCTCAGAGGTAGCTTTGTTGGAGAGGGTTTTTTTTTGTTGTTTTTTGGCTTTCTTGGTTTGTTGGAGTTCTTATGCTTTTCTTTTGCTCTCTTTATCACCCCTACTCTACCTCTGCATCTTTTCCTTTCCTACATTTAAAGATGTGTTTCAGCCAGGCATGGTGGTATATGCCTGTAATCTCTCTCACTTGGGAAGCTGAGGCGGATAGTCCATGAGTTTGTGGCCAGTCACATACTGAGTTCAAGACTATCCTGAACTATACAACAAGATCCTATCTCAGCATACAAGTGTCTGCTTGGCAAATACAAGGTCCTGAGTTCAGTTCCCAGTACCAGGAAAAAAAAACACTCCAGGATTTGCGTCTCCATTTTAGTTGGGTTCCCAGAGTGTATTATAGCTCTGTCAACAAAAAACAGAAAAATATGCTGTTTTGGGTAACACCCCCCCCCCACACACACACACACACACACACACATTTTGGAGAAGGGTGATGAGGCCCAGCTTGGCTGGACTTGATATAATCTTTCTGTCAGTTTGGAAATCCACTTAAGTAGCGTTTCAACCGTTATTGCACTCTTTCTTGCCTATGTCATCACCTTACTGACTGTGGCTGGCCAAATTAATTGATCATTAAGTATCTTCTAATAGATATGGGTACATACTTGTAATCCTAGCATGCTGGGAGCCTAAGGAGGATCAGATATTTGAGTCTACCCTGGGTACCAGCAGTGTTTATGGAAACACTGTCTCAAAAGATAAAAAAGGGTTGGGGATGTGGCTCATGGTGAAGATCCCTGAGCCCATCCCCCAGTATTACCAGAAACAAATGAACAAATTTCCTATTTGTTAATATGTGTGAAATCAGCAGCAGCCCCAGAATTTTTTTTTTTTTTTAAGTGTAGCTCACTTGCTTGTTACTTATTGCCACTCAGCCTGCCCTGGGGGTGAGTCTGGTGCAGCATGTGGTGCCAGGGATCGAGCTGCAGTCCCTGTAGTTGCCTAAACTTGCTTAAGCAGGCGCTTTAGACCGCTGAGCTATCTTACCAGCCCAAAGGTTTATTAAATTTTTTTTTTTTTTGCCCCAGAATTAATCACTGGGGTTTAGTACCTTCTTATCCAAAGATCTGCATAGATAAAAAGAGTTTTGGCTGTGTTTCTGTAGTATGGCACATTGAGGTTACTTCAAGCTTTAGTTGATTAAAAAAGCACTCTGTAGAGAGGTTTAAAACTCATTGAGAGGGCCAGCCAAATAGTTCAGCAGGTTAAAGTGCCTTGTAGGCGCAGGGGCTGGGGGTTTTATCCCTGGGGCCTGTGATATGGGGCCTGTGATGTGGGCCCTGCCCCCTGGTTAGTGCTCAGACAGCAATTGAGACTCTTGGGAGGCTGCAAATAGGAGGATAACTACGAGTCCAATCTAGTAGTGAGAGCCCGAACACCTTGTAGATCCTTCCCTAAAATACAAAACAAAACAAAACAAGTAAAAAAACCATTGGGGGCGGGGGATATATAGCTCAGTGGTTCAGTGCCTACTTGGCCAAGCAAAAAGTCCTTGGTGTTCAATTTCTGGCACCCCCCCCCAAAAAAACCAAAATGAAACACCTCATTGAAAGAAAAGTGATACCTCTTTGTGGTTTACATGTTTCTAACTTCCTATACAATCTTTTTAATTGAGCTTCTCCATATTTCATTTTCAGACCCAGTGGTTTATTGGCTCAAGAACGCAAGCTTTGTCGGGATCTAGTTCATAGCAACAAAAAGGAGCAGGAGTTTCGTTCCATTTTCCAGCACATTCAGTCAGCTCAGTCTCAGCGTAGCCCTTCAGAATTGTTTGCTCAGCATATAGTGACCATTGTTCACCATGTTAAAGGTGAGTCCAGACCTCCTTCCTTCCCCCCCCCCCCCCAACCTCGGATTGAACTCAGGCACTTATGCTTGCCAGACAAGTGCTTATTCTACTGAGCTGTCTCCCCAGCCTGAGTCCAGACCTTCTTTCCACAGTTATCCCCTATGTTGTATCCATCCATCCATCCACCCATCTAATCTGTCTGTCTTATCTGTCTGTCTGTCTGTCTGTCTGTCTAATGGTCGGCTTAGCCTACCCTGGGGGTGGTGCTGGCACAGCATGTGGTGTTGAGGATCCAACCGTGGTCCCTGCAGTTGCCCAAGCTTGCCTAAGCAGGCAGTTTAAACTGCTGAGCTGTCTCACTGGCCCTATCCCCTCTAAGTAGAAGAATGAGTGGGTGGATAGGGCCCTTCATGTCATGGAAGGAGCACTAGAGGTAACTTAAAGGAGATTTCTTTCAGGGAGACTTTTCCTTGTTTTAATTATAGAGATAGATTACTTTGAAATAGCAATCTATGTTCATAAAAATAGGTAGTCATCTTTTTAATTTTTTTATTTTTTAAAGAATAAGTAGCATCCTTAACATTGAAAATGTTTGAAGACTTAGAAGAAGTCTTCAAAAATAGCTTCCCCGGTAGCTCTTTTACTTTGTGGTGATCTTTTTCAGGCTTTGTATTATGAATTATTTTGCCATATGGAGGTGGTGGGCAAGTTGTGGAATGGCCAAGAGAAGTACTATAGAAACTGGGTTGGGCTACTTTACATGTTCCATCTGAGGTTTAGAGTCAAGCAGGAAGCCAATTCTCCCAGCACTGAGGGAGTTCAAGGTTAGTCTAGCCTACCGAGTGAGTTCAAGGCCAGCTTAAAAGACAGTGACACTCTGTTTTATAAAACAAACTAAAATTAACCAGAAATTAGCAGGTGAGCTCCAACTTTTTGCTTTTGTATTCATGTCCTAAAACAAGGGAGCTATACTAAGACATTAAATGCTCAACATTGGATTGTGTCTGAGCCACAATTTTTTCCTTCCCCCTTTCAGAATATTTGTTGTATGGATTTCACTAGCCACATCACTGTCGCTGAAGGTTCATAGTTAAATGATTTGTTTGCTTTGGTAGAATAATATGTGTTTCTTTGACTCAACAGAGCATCACTTTGGGTCCTCTGGAATGACATTGCATGAACGTTTTACTAAATACCTAAAGAGAGGAGCTGAACAGGAGGCAGCTAAAAACAAGAAAAGCCCAGAAATACATAGGTAAGAACCTCAGCCTGACACTTGAGCCTGACATTCACCAGTTATTGAACTTGTCTTGTTAAACCCTGTTGTTAAGGGCCGGCGAGATGGCTCATTAGTCTAAAGTACTTGCTTAGACAACAGCAGGGACCACAGTTCGATCCCCAGCGCCATATGCAGCTCTAGCCCCACCCCCAGGGCAGGCTGAGCCGGCCATAATTTAAAAAAAAAGCAAAAAACTTATTGTTAAAACGGGCATGGTGGCACAGGCCTGTAATCCCAGTACTTGGGAGGCTGAAGCAGGAGGATCAGTGCGAGTTTGAGACCAGCCTGGACGACAAAAGTAAGCTCAAGGCCAGCCTGAACCATATAATGAGACCATGTCTCAAAAAGACAAAAAAAAAAAAACCCTGTTGTTAGTGTGCCTTTAATCTGAATTTAGGTTAACACCCTCTAGTCTGTAGACTAGCCATGGACGTTCGCACTTGAGAATAGAAGGGATATTCTTTGAGGGATACAGTTTCTCATTTGGGGCCCTAGGAAAACAACTTGCCCAATGCTGGTGAATTCTTCCTCTAACATTGGGAGCTGGCAGATGGTTACCTAAGATTACTTTGAGATTTCTGTGGGGATTATAAACTTTAACTTTCTTTTAAGCAAACTTGCATATTTTGGGGGTTTTGATACTAGGAATTTGTCTTAGTTACTTTTTACTCGTTGCTGGGACAATACCCAGCACTCAAAATGAAGGAAGGAAAGGTTTATTTAGCTCACAGTTACTGGAGGTTTCAGTCCATATTTGGCTGGCCCAAGGCTGAGTGGAACAGGGCAGAGAGCATCCAGTTCATGGTGGTGGAACAGCAACAATCATGACAGGCAACCGACCAACCAGGGCAGCAGAGAGCAACAGCAAGGGTCTGTCTCTCTCTCTCTATATTACATTTCAGGCTCTCTGCTTTAGCCTATCCTTCTTAGGCCACACCCATAATCCCAGAAGGACTCAGACCCATAATCCTATCAGTACTAAAACACGTAATTGCAGTGGTGCAACTAGAGGGTGTTAACCTAAATTCAGATTAAAGGCACACTAACAACAGGGTTGTTTTTTTTTTTTTTTTTGTCTTTTTGAGACATGGTCTCATTATATGGTTCAGGCTGGCCTTGAGCTTACTTGTCATGAGACAAGTCTCAGATTCTAGAAGTCCCCGCCCCGTGATTGCATGAGGCTTTGGGGGCCAACTAGACATAAACCATAACAGAATTGAGCTCAGGACCTTGCGCTTGCCAGACTGGCACTTATGCCACTGAGCTGTATCGTTGTCACCCAGCTATGTATTGTCTATATTGATTCTTTGGGAGAAGTTTGCTTGGAGGGTAGAGGAAGATTAAGGGTTTAGAAGCACCACATATTGAAAAGAATAGCTCATATGATTATGGGAGTCTGTTCAGCAGATAGAGACTTTGGAAACAAAACTGGCTTTATCCATAATATAATAGTTGACTTACTAGGCAGAAGGGCTGAATCACATGTATGACAGCCTTGGATTTAAGATCTCTTGAACTGTGCAGGTAGTTGATTTCATCTAGATACAAATAGAGAAATAATGAGTTTGTCTACTCAGATTCTCAAGATGTAAACTACTTTTTCGAGTTTTGTAGGCTCTATCAAAGTTCTCAGGGCTCTGGGTAGTCAGGGGTATACAAAACTACACATACATACATGCATGTGCATGCGGTGGGGATATGGCTCAGTATTACAGCACTTGGCTGGCTTGGCTCATGGTCCTGAATTTGATCCCTGGGACTGGAAAAAAAAAAAAAAAAAAAGAATGTTAGTGGGGCTGGGGTGTAGCTCAGTGATGAATTTCCTCTTAGTGTATGCAAAGCCATGGGTTCAGTCCCTAGCACCAAGGATGGGTGCTATAAGTAACTTATGAAACAAAATATGAATCATAATACAAATCTGTTCCTCAGTAAGTACAGTATTATTATACTGCCTTCAGACCATGCATTGGTATATTGTTCTGTTTTCCGTTTTAGGAGGATAGACATTTCCCCCAGTACATTCAGAAAACATGGTTTGGCTCATGATGAAATGAAAAGTCCTCGGGAACCTGGCTACAAGGTGAACTGTTGCTTTGATCAGTAATTTCACCGAAATGAGTGCGTTGGGCATGAACTTGACAGAAATGTATTTGTTTAAATTACTCTCTACTTAAGTTTGTGTTTTTCTTTTAAGGATGGGCATAATTCTAAAAATGAACTACAAAGGGTTAATTTTTATTAAATGTATCAACAACCTTTGTGAAGTGGTTAGAATATGGTAAATGACCCCAGAGTCTATTGAGGTGAGCTTGAGAAAAAAAAAGAGAGGCGTTTTGGAACAAGTGCCCATGATGAGAGAAGAAACTTTTTGTGATATTTTTCTGCTTGTAAGTATTATCAAATCAACTGTCTACATGCACTATTTCCAACCATGATTTCAGAAAGACATGCATGTCAGAGGAGAATGAAATATTCATATCTTAACTTAGTAACCTGTTTTCAACAGCTGGTCCAGTTTTTTTCTAACATTGTACCATATCTATCATCTATCAGTTGTTGTTACTTTAAAGCAAAACAGTACTTTGATGATAGCCCAGCTTTCTACATTTGCAATGTTGTGCACGTAATGCTGCTGTTAAAAGGTTGAAGCTTGTATACAATTTCTCTATGAAGTAACTACATTGAATTTTAAAAAATCTTAGTATTTATTGGCCTTCATTCACATATATTTAAAACCTAACATGAGAAATAGCTATTTCTATACTGCTGAAACTTTTTCTAAAAATAGTGATTGTTATATTTTCCAAACAAATTTGCTTATTGTTGAATGTGTGAGAGGCATTTTTTTTTTGTGCAATCTCTCTTTTTTCCCTCCCCCTTCTCTCCTCCAAGTACCAGTCAGCTTGACACTAACTGAAATATCAGAGAAAATGTTAGCCTCCAAGGCTCAGAAAGCCAGCTCCTTAAAGATTCTATCTGACTGCCCAAGGGAGTAGGGGCCATTTTTGTCTTTTTTTCTCTTTGAACGATGCAGAGCCCCCTTTCCTCTCAGAAAGTGATGAAACAGCAAAACAACTTTCTGTTACTCTTGTTAATTAAAATTGTTACTGTGTCAAAAATTTAGTGGTTCATGTCAGAATGTTGACATAGAGTAAACTTAACTCCTTATTCCTTCCTCTTTGTGGAGGGTTTATTTTTATTTCTTAGTGTATGGAGTCCTCAAACTCATTGTGTCTTTGCTCTGAGTTCCCAAGCATTGCTAAATGTCATTGCTATGATGGTTGGGTCAATGTGCTACTGCTCTTTTATGCTATACCTGCAACACAGCTTGGAGGTTATATTTTCCAGGAAGTCAGCAATTTTTAAAAAAATTAAATTTATGAATTCTCTATTATGGTTTATGTTAGTCCCTCTGTAGAGAAATTTCTCAGCATTTGAAGCATTTTAGAAGGATAGTTAAGGTTCTCAGTGTCCTTGTTTTTAGAACTCAGATAATTCCACATAGAAGATAAACTGTCGGTTGGAAAAATGGAGGAGGTGGGCATTTCCCTTCTTAGTAGTGGCTAGACCTTTACCAACCAACCAACCAACCAACCAACCAACCACCTGCTTTCCAGAGCTGATTTTTGTCCTTCTCAATTTGTAGACCAGCCAGAGTCATACTGGGCCACAGGAAGCAGAGCAAGATCCATATATAGGCTTTTCAGAAGGCTACCACCCCCAGAGATATAAAAAAACTGGCCTGGTTGGAGTGCCTTACATTCCTGATGCCTCCTCTGCACTCCTGTACTGGAGTAAGACCACATGTGAGGGTGGTAGAGTTGGCAGTCCTGAATCCCCAAAACCTTAATTTTGACGTCTCTTGGCAGGCTGAGGGAAAATACAAAGATGATCCTGTTGATCTTCGCCTTGATATTGAACGTCGTAAAAAACATAAGGAGAGAGATCTTAAACGAGGTAAATCAAGAGAATCAGTGGATTCCCGTGACTCAAGCCATTCAAGAGAAAGGTCAACTGAGAAAACAGAGAAAACACATAAAGGATCAAAGAAGCAGAAGTACGTGAAGTCCCTGTTATCCTTTTAAACTCAAGTTTGTTTGTGCTTTTGGACTTTCTGAGTTTTTTTTTTTTTTTTTATGGCTGGCTCAGCCTGCCCTGGGGGTGAGGCTGGTGCAGCATGTGGTGCCGGAGATTTAACCCTGTGGTTGCCTGAGCTTGCTAAGCAGGCACTTTAGACCGCTGAGCCATCTCGCTGGTCCCTGGACTGTTTACATACCAAACTTTTGATGCCAGAGTACTTTGGGATTAGCAGTTCTAGAAATTTCTGCAGTTTTCTTCTTTCATACCATGTAATTGTCAGAGAGGGTCAGTGCCTTGAAAATAGAACATCTACATCAAAGAAAAGTAATCCTTGTCCAAAAAAGATTTTGTGGGGGAGATTTATCTGTGAATCTGCCTATAGAGGTCATGTGAAGAATCACTGAAGAATTCCTTTGGCAATTGCTTTAGACCTGTTCCTTTTCATTACTCATTTTCATGAGGTGGTTTTATTTTAGAAATGGCCTATAGTCATTGTCAAGTGATAAAACTAGTCAGAGACTCAGGATGCAAGTAGCTATGACAAGACTGTTGGTTGTAATGCCTTTTACATTGGTGTTGAAGGCAGGTGTTGGAGAGACTTCTTGAAGTTGGCATTGAACTTTGTAGGGTAATATTCATGCCAAGGTCCTGACAGTCCTATCTACTTTTCTTTTTCGCTGAACCCGGGGTCTCAAGCATGCCAGGCAAGTAAATGGTCAACCACTGACAGACCCGTACTACTTGTGTTCTGTTTACAGTTTTGAAAGTTCCATGACTTTTCAGTTGTGTCTTGTTAAAAGGTTCAGTGTTATAACCCTACACCTCTGTTTAATAAGCAAGGGTATCTCTTTCTGAACATGAATTGGCAAGCTTTTTTTAAACCCATTTCGTAACAACCCTTTGTGGTATAAGTTAAATAGTGTGATACCTGTTTTGCTCATTGGAAGATAATAAGCCAAGCTCAGAATAATTTATTTTAATGTCCCATAGGCATTGGCTGACATTAGAAATCAGATTTTGGTTCTACTTTGTCTTTTTTTTTTTTTTTTCTTTTCTGAGACAGGGTCTCACTATGCAGTTCAGACTGACCTTGAGCTCACTTTTGTAGCCCAGGCTGGTCTCGAACTTGCACTGATCCTCCTGCCTCAGCCTCCCAAGTGCTGGGATTACAGGTGTGCGCTACCACACCCAGCTTCTACTTTGTCTTTTGATCTTAAAGTTATTTACACATTAGGAACTCTATGAGTTTAGGGGCTCTTCTACACAAAGAACCTAGTGGTCCTCAGCGGGAAATGGAAATGTTCTCACACTGCCATAGGTGGGAAAGCAGCAGAAAGCCCTACAAGTGTCTTGGGATTCACTCTCAATAACTAATTCTGACTGCTCTGTCTGGAACTTATGTCTCCCTATGGCTTTGAGCATGACTTTGAACAAGTGTCTTGGAATCACAATGTTCTGTGATTTGGGGCAAGAAAAAAAATACTGGATGGGTTACTGTTATCATAATATCATACAGTTTACAAAAACTTTCTGGGCCGGGGAGATGGCTCAGTAGAATAAGCCCTTACCCTGGCAAGCACAGGGTCCTGAGTTCAATCCCTGGTACCACACACACACACACACACAAAAAAAACTTTCTGTAACTGAAGGCCTTACCCAAGTTTCACAGCTAGTAAAAGGCAGTGCTAAACTCAGATTTGAGGTACTTGCAGTTCCCCCCCTCAACTATAGTTGGGGATAGAACTGAGAACTTTCATACTGAGCTATGTTCCCAACACTTTTTTTTTGCCTGGCTCAGCCTGCCCTCAGGGTGGGTCCGATAAGGCATGTGGAGCTGGGGATCAAACTATGGTCCCCTGTGCCTGACTGGGTTTGCCCAAGCAGGCACTTGAACAATTGAGCTAACCAACACTTCCCCCAACACTTTTCATTCTTTCTCTTTTTGTGGGACTGGAGTTTGAACTCATGACCTTGTACTTGCCAGGCAGGCTCTTGTGCCACGGAGCTATCTCCCTAGCCCCCTCCCCAACGCTTTTTAATGATGTTTTTTGAAAGGGGCTGGGGAGATAGCTCAGTAGAAAAGCGCCTGCCTTGTAAGCACAAGGTCCTGAGCTCAATTACTTGTACTGAAAACAAATAAATTTCTTGAGAAATAAGCTTGCCAAGTTATCCAGGTGAGGCTCAAACTTGGAATCCTTCTGTTTCAGCATTCCCAAAGTGCTGGGATTATAGGTGTGTGCTGTTATGTCCTGTCAGAGTTATATTTTTAAGAACTTCTTAAAGGAGCATGAGTGGTTTGGTATATGACATCCCAAATTATAAGAATGCTCTGATAAAGATTTGTCTTTCTGTTGTTTTCCCCCTCCCCCCC
>PVKN010025702.1:0-14394 GCA_004027915.1 Capromys pilorides
TTTTTTTTTTTTTTTTTTTTTTTTTGGTGGTAGTACCAGGGATTGAACTCAGAACGTTGAGCTTGCCAGGCAAGCACTTATTCCACTGAGTTATCTCCCTGGCCCCCTTGGATTTCATTTGAGTGGATTTATTTTTTTAGCTACTAGGGATGAACCTTGGAGCATTTTACCACTAAGTTACACCTGTAATCCTTTTATTTTTTATTTTGAGACAGGACAACTAAATTTCCCATAGTGATCTTAACTTTAAATCCCCCTGAAAAAAAAATAAAATAAATCCGCCTGCCTCAGCTTCCTAAGTAGCAGGGATTGGTGCCTGGCTTCTAGTGGGTCTGCAACAAAGTTGTTTTTCTTGGAGAGTCTGCCTTCTTGCATCATTGAGTATATGAATTGGTGTAACTATCTCAGCCAAAGTAGGAGCTACTAAGTCCAGAATGAATTATAGACATGTGGAACACATAATACCTCGGCTGACTGACTCTGTGGTTGAAAGCTTTCCTTCTTTCTTTCCTTTTTTTTTTTTTTTTTTTTTTTGCGGGACTGGAGTTCAAACTCACGACCTGACTCTTGTGCCACAGAGCTATCTTTCCGGCCCCCTCTTTCTTTCATTCATGTATTTGGTACAGGGTCTCACTATGCAGCTTGGACTCACAGTGATCTTCCTGTTTTCAGCCTCCCTAGTGCTGGGATTATAGGTGTGCACCACCATGCTCGGTCTTGGTGGCCAGCTCAGCAGGCCCCAGGGGGAGGGCCAGCGCAGTGGGATCAAACCCTGGTCACTGCATTTGCCTAAACAGGCACATAGTCTGCTGAGTTATCTCGTGGCCCTTGTTGTTGAGACAGGCACTTATGCCACAGAACTATCTTCCCAGCCCTTGGCCCTCGTTGTTGAAAGCTTTCTGCTCTCATGTTTTGGTATCATTATGTCAGAAGCTTATCCTTAAAAGTCATATGAATTCAAAATAAATTACATCTAAAGGTAGTAATTTCATCTCACTAGAGTGGGACTTCTCTTGGGTAATCAACCATAAATGTCATCTGTAGTGGATTGACAACTGGTAGTCAACTTGTTTTTTTTTTTTCCTTTTTTTTTCTTGTGGTTGTTTTTTTTTTGGGGGGCGGGTATCTGTCTTTAAATTTTCTTTCTTTCTTTCTTTCCTTCCGTCCGTCTGTCTGTCTGTCTGTCTGTTATGGCTTGCTCAGCCTGCCCTGGGGGTGGGACTGGCATAGCACGTGGTGCCAAGGATCAAACCGTGGTCCCTGCGGTTGCCTAAGCTTGCCTAAGCAGGCACTTTAGACTTCTGAGCCATCTCACCGGCCCCGTTGCAAGATTAATGCAAGTCACTTTTTGGCCCCTGTAATTACAAGAGGTACTCAGAGTGGTGGCCGTTAACTTCCAGGTATTTATTATTTTTCTTTTCCTTGATGTGTGTGTCCATTTTTCTGGCAGCCTCTGTAGATGAGAAGAGTGGCAAAGTCACATTTGCAAAGGAGCATGCGTGATGGGATGGATTCTTGTGGCATTTTAGGAAATAATCTAACAGAATTAGAAAAGTAATTAGAAGAGTAAACTATACAAGTCATCTCTCTTCTTAAAACTTAGAGTGAAATCCAGATTCCCCGGCGGGCTGAAAAGATGCCCTATTCCCGGAGCCCTCCATCCTCCTTTGTTACCACACTGGCCTTTCACCTTCTCCAACTCCAAGCCCTGAGGCTTTTCCCGGGGTCTCACACACCCTCAGGAAACGCTCTCCACCCTGACTCTCACTTTGCTGACTCTTCCTCACCGTCAACTCCATTGTCACCTTTTCAGAGGTCACTTCTTGCTGTGCTATGTAAATCAGGTGCCTTCCCTCGCTTCATCCCGGTTACTCCTTCCCTGACTCTTTCCTTCAAAGCACAGACTTGAACATCCCATTTGTCTCTAAAAAAAACAAAAAAAATTGAGGGCTAGGTAGCTCAGTGGACTAAAGGGCTTGCTTAGGCAGAGCGAAGGGGCCGGGGTTTGATCCCGGTGCCAGCCTCGCCCCCATGGCAAGCTGAGACAGTGATGGAGACTGGGGATGGTGGTGCGTGCCTATAATCCCAGGAGGATCACTATGAGTCCGAGCTACGTAGTGAGACCCTGTAGATGATGTAGATCCTGTACTAGATATATTAAATAAATAAATAAGTAAAATTGTCAACTCTGAAAAGGATATACTTATAAAATACAAATTTCTATAGTGGATATGAGCATGTTTATAATTTAAAGGCAAAATGGTAAGCCTTCCAGCTACTCAGAACGCTGAGCTAGGAGGACTGCAAGCTTGAGGTCAGCCTGGGCAACTTAGTAAGACTGTTTAAAAATAAGCTTCAAAAAGGACCGAGGATGTAGCTCAAAGATAGATTGCTCCCCTAGCATAGGGAAGACTCTGTGTTCAATCCCCAGTACTGAATAAGGGGGGACAAAGTAAGAGCGCTTCCCTCTAAGGGAACCTGGAGTCTAAGGGTCAGGGAGAGAAGATAAACTCTTTACAGAAAGTGTTCTTTTGTCGTGCTTGGCTCTTTTATCATATATATGTTTTTATTTTTATTTTTTTTAAATTTTATTTATTTATTTATTTGTTTGCTTGTTGTGTTTGTTTGTTTCTTTATTTATTCATTTTTGTGGCTGGCTCAGCCTGCCCTGGTGGTGGCACTGGCGCAGCATGTGGTGCCGGGGATCGAACTGCAGTCCCCGCAGTTGCCTGAGCCCTCCTAAGCAGGCGCTTTAGACCACTGAACCATCTCGCTGGCCCCTATATGTTTTTAAAATAGTAAAACATTACTTTCCCAAGATTCCCTGGGTGATGGTCTGCCTCAGTGAAGAAGGTTCAAGGATCCATAGTTATTTCACCCGGTCATCAGCTGCCTCAGGTGAAGTGGAGGCCCCAAGCTGCACACTTGCGAAATGTGATTGGCTTTTCCCGGGTCCGTGTCCAGCAAAATTCTGCAGAAGGATCTTTCCTTTGTTTGCTTTGAAGAGAGAATGAATAGCTTTAAACACATATTTAAAAAGAATGCATGAAAAGCTTTCAGCACGTGAGTCCCAGGAACCAGGCACAATGCCATGAGATGCCTTAAAATACCCTAAGATCCAGTCTGTAGGCTGAATGTAATTATTTGTCCTAGTGGGGACTGTAATTACTCCATCTACTTTGTACAGATTTCTTTTTTTTTTTTTTTTTTTAATTTTATTTATTTATTTATTTGTTTGCTTGTTGTGTTTGTTTGTTTCTTTATTTATTCATTTTGTGGCTGGCTCAGCCTGCCCTGGTGGTGGCGCTGGCGCAGCATGTGGTGCCGGGAATCGAACCGCAGTCCCCGCAGTTGCCTGAGCCCTCCTAAGCAGGCGCTTTAGACCACTGAACCATCTCGCAGGCCCCAAGATTTCTTTTTTTTTAATGGCAAGTTTTATTTATTTATTTATTTGTTTGTTTGTTTATGTTATGGCCAGCTCAGCCTGAGCTGGCGCAGCATGTGGTGCTGGGGATGGAACCGCGGTCCCTGTGGTTGCCTAAGCTTGCCAAAGCAAGCGCTTTAGACTGCTGAGCTATCTCGCCGGCCCCTGTACAGATTTCTTTTAAATAGCACATATATTCTCTGTCAGATACATCTAATTGATAATAGCAAAATAATTCACTGAAATAAGGAAACAAACTCCTGGCTTATTTATTTATTTATTTGCAGTAGTAGGAGTTGAACTTAGAGGACCTTGTACTTGCCAGGCAAGCACTTATTCCACGGAGCTATCTTCCAGGCCCCTTATTTTTATTTTTTAAGTTAAAAAAAATCTTTCATTTATTTATTCACTTGGTACAGGGACTATGGCTTGCACTAGCACTGAGACTGCTGGCTCAGCTGCCACAGTGCTAGGATTACAGGAGTGTGTCACCACGCCTGTATGGTGGCCTGTATGGTACACTTGGAGCTCTGGGGCCTGCACAGTACGCAGTACTGGGATCAAACCTGGATCCTTGTGCTTCCCAGGCAAGTGCTTAGACCGCTGAGCTGTCTCCCCAACCCGCTCCTGCACTTTTTTTTTTTTTTAAAGAGTAAAAATAGCTGAAACAAAGGTAGGAAAACAGTAACAAGCAAGAATACATATAGTACAGGATTTTCAAAACAAGAAAAATTTAACAATGGTTGTATTACATACCGCTGCTGCACTTTAAAATTCAGAATTTCAGGCCAGCCATATAGCTCTGCAGACTAAAGCTCCTGCTTAGGCAGAGCACAGTGGCTGGGGTCTGATCCCTGGTGTGCCATGCCAGATCTGCCCTCAGGGCGCCCTGAGACAGCAATTAAGACTGGACACGGTGACATGGGCCTGTAATCCCAGTGCTTTGGAGGCTGAAAACAGGAGAATCTCTAGGAGTCTGATCTATGTAGTGAGATCCTGTAGATCCTGTAGACCCTACGCTAAACACATTAAAAATAATAAAATAGGGGCTAGGGAGATAGCTCTGTGGCACAAATGCCTGCTTGGCAAGTGCAAGGTACTGAATTCAAACCCTGGTTCCACCAAACAAAAAATAAAAAATATAATAATAACAAAATAAAATTCAGAATTTTTTTTTTTGGAACTAGGGATTGAACTCAGGTCCTTGCACTTACCAGGCAAGTGTTTATTCTTTTTTTTTTTTAAATTTTATTTATTTTATTTGTTTGCTTGTTGTGTTTATTTGTTTCTTTATTTATTCATTTTGTGGCTGGCTCAGCCTGCCCTGGTGGTGGCGCTGGCACAGCATGTGGTGCCGGGGATCGAACTGCAGTTCCCGCAGTTGCCTGAGCCCTCCTAAGCAGGCACTTTAGACCACTGAACCATCTCGCCGGCCCCGGCAAGTGTTTATTCTACTGAGCTATCTCCCCTGCCCAACATTTTGCTTTATAATGTAGCTCTGATTGGCAGCTACCTCTTCTCTTGTCTTACACCCTTTTAGTTTGATGCTGTAATGTTGATTTTAGCCCAGCCACTGAAGAGGAACAAGGCAGAAGTTGGTGGCACTTTCTTGCAATCTCAGTTATTCAGGTGGCTGAGGCAGGAGGATCTCCTGCTGATGCAGGCAAATTAGTGAGACACTCCCTCAAAATGAAGAATAAAGAGCACCGGTGGGTTCATTCCTCAGTACTGCAAACACAGGAAATAAACAGAATGGATCAATAGTTATATAAAGGAAAGAAACTTTTTTTTGTGGGACTGGGGATTGAACTCAGGTCCTTGCGTTTACCAGGCAAGGGTTATTCTACTGTACTATTTCCCCAGCCCTGAGGAAAGAAACTCTTAATCTAAAAGATATCTGGGTTGAGGGCTGGCGAGATGGTTCAGTGGTCTAAAGCGCCTGCTTAGGAGGGCTCAGGCAACTGTGGGGACTGCAGTTCGATCCCTGGCACCACATGCTGCGCCAGCGCCACGACCAGGGCAGGCTGAGCCAGCCACAAAATGAATAAATAAAGAAACAAACAAACACAACAAGCAAACAAACAAATAAATAAATAAATAAATAATTTTAAAAAAATTAAATTAAAATATATCTGGGTTGAGTTTGTGTTCTCTAAAGCTGAAAAATAAATTTTAGAAACAATAATGGAGGTTAAGGGCAGAATATACTTACTAAGGAAAAAAAAAGCTTCTGTCTCAGAGAGAGGCAGAGGGAGACCTGACAAGAAACCAGTGTTTTCTAGGGATTTTTATGGAGCAAAACCACGAGGTAAGGCAGGTCCCAGGTAGGAAAATGGGAATCCGCTAGTAGGCATGAGGGGAGACAAAACTACAGGCAACCACTGAGATGACAAGTAAAATTGTTCAGGTAAAATGGATTAAACGGGGATCAAACGGGTAAGCGAGTTGTCACATGGCAAGCAAGCGGACAAAACCACAGAACTGGGACTTTTTCTGGAGGGGGCCGGGTGAGTGACTCTTCCTGGTTTTTTCAAGGTGACTGATACCTACTTAGAGTATCAATCCCTGATGTCAATCTCTAGAGAGGTATGTGGCTGCTTTTGTTTAATCTCTTGCCTTGAGGTCTAGCCCCCAGCTGAGCTGCCTGTCTCTCCTTTGGCAAAGTATGTCATCTTCCATACTGGCTCCTTCAGGGGCCCAACCCCGCGACTGCCTGTAATATTTCTAACTCAGCTGCCTTCCACAATAGTGTCATGTACAGGCTGAGTTCCCAAGTGGTTCCACTCTCTATTCTTTGTGGTACCTTAGGTGAATGGTTTAACCTCATTTCTTCATTTATAAAGTAGACAAAATAATACTACTTAATATTGTCAAGTTCACGCTATTTTGGAACAGTGACTTATTCATGGGAACTCTTAGGGAATGTTAGCCCTTTAACCTTTAACGGCCAATCAACAAAGCTCATCTTTCATGATGTTACACAATGTCTCTAAAAGTTAAGAGGTTTTTTAGAAGGAAAACTTAGTAGAAATAAAATAAGCATTAACTAGTTATTACATTGTAATCCCTTCAGATCTTCAGGCAGCCATAGAGAGACAGATGGATGGAGGCCCACAGTTGTTGTTGTTGTTGTTGTTGTTGTTGTTGTTGTTGTTGTTGTTCTTCTTCTTCTTCTTCTTCTTCTTCTTCTTCTTCTTCTTCTTCTTCTTCTTCTTCTTCTTCTTCTCCTCACAGTAGTAGTTGAGACCTTCCCATTAACTACATTAACTACATGCCAAGTCCTTTTTGTATTTTTTTATTTGAGACAAGGCCTTGCTAAAATGCCCAGGCTAGGCTTGAACTTCTAATCTTGCTTCAGCGCAGGGATTACAGGCTTGTACCATCGGCTGTCCTGACTAACTCCTTAAATTCTTTAGAACACTCCCCCTGGGAAACATCCACAGACAAGATGAGCTCCAGGCCAAAGAGGGGCAAAGGTAGCAGCTACATCACCACAATGGCACACTAAGTTTCTTAAAGTTCTTCAGTGTTTTTTTGTTTATGTATTTAATACAGGGTCTCACTACACAGATCAGACTTACAGCGGTCCTCCTGTTTTCAGCCTCCCAAGCACTGGGATTACAGGCGCACACCACCATGCCCAGGCTCCATCACTGTCTCAGCGCACCTCAGGGGAGAGGCCGGCACAGCACACTGGGTATCAGGATCGAATCCCCCTGTGTCAGGTGCTTTAATCTGCTGAGCTATCTGGCTGGCCGTTCTACAGTGTCGTTGTAGTGATTTTCAACTTCAATTTTGAAAGAATCCCCTATTTTTTTTTAAATTTAGGCACTACTTCTAGTCCCCTCCCCAACATATCCTTTGTTTGGAAACTGATGATATTACTAGAGAGATAACTCAGCAGCTTAAGCACCTGCCTGGCAAGGTCCTGAGTTTGATCCTTGGTACCAAAAAAGATAACTTATGGTATCATAATAAAAAGAAGATAAACATTATAGGTTTTCTCTCCCTTCTGTTTGGTCAAATTTTACCAAGACTATGTGTTTCTGAAACGTCAGTGATTTTTAATGCTTTAAACTTGTATATAATTCATTTATCTAGCTTGGGCTGGAGAGTCATGGGGAATTTACTTTCACCTGATTTTGTGGGACTTGTTTCTTTTTATTCTTTTTTTTTAATGCATTGTTTTTCAATATTTATTTATTTTTTATGCTGTACTGAGGATCGAACTCCAGACCTTGTGCTTGCCAGGCAGGAGCTTATGCCAGGCAGACACTTATATTGCTGAGCTATCTCCCCAGCCCTCCTTTTTATTCTTAAGATTGATTTAGTTTTCAATTATTTTAACGTGTGCTGTGCTCTATTGCTGGTGTCTTTAAGATCTTTCTTGTTGGGAGAAGTCAAGGGATCATGGGACTTTTTCATTCAAGGTAGATCTGTTGGGTTATGAATCGTCTTCTCACAGTTGGGTCCACGAGACAGATACACTCAGCAGCCAGCCTGGGAATGCCCTGACAATCTGAATTTGGAGTGGATCTGGACAGATTTCCCAGGTCTCGTTAATAAGCAGCACTTTGGAGCTTGAATGCACACGCCCAGTTCAAAAGCCTCCCCAAGGGGCTGGGGAGATAGCTCCATGGCACAAGTGCCTGCCTGGCAAACGCAAGGTTGTGAGTTCAAATCCCAGTCCCTAAAAAAAAAAAGCCTTCCCAGGTTGGTGGGCTAGTTCTGGACAGCTGCAAATTTTCATACCCACTTGAGAAAAACTTCACAAAGATAAAAGTGGGCTAGAGAACTGCCCCTACAAAATGAGCTTTGCAAGAACCTGAAGAGTTTTGCTTCTCATATAATCTTCCTACTACTTCTTAGGAGGTAATGTTTTACTGACGAGCAGCTGGGTTCAGAAAGAGAGCTTGCCTTGGACAAGAGCAGCAAGCAATGCCTGCTTGAACTGGCCATGCTGTTTACACCTCACCCCTTGCTGGGACCTGGCCTCTGCCTCTACACTCAATCTGTGCCTGAGGATATTCCAACCTCTCTGGCACTTTGCCTTCCACTTGGTTTTGAGTGATGGGAAATAAAGGAACTAGGTACTGAAGAGTGGAGGGAGGGTGGGAAGAGAGAT
This sequence comes from Capromys pilorides, assembly GCA_004027915.1. Taxonomy (NCBI): domain Eukaryota; kingdom Metazoa; phylum Chordata; class Mammalia; order Rodentia; family Capromyidae; genus Capromys; species Capromys pilorides. The sequence goes on from PVKN010025702.1 coordinate 8,550, forward strand.
CAGGGCATTTCTTTCCAGTGCTGTCTCCATGCCTTTTGGGGGCCTCTTTCCAGGACTCTAGCCCCCTTCCTTTACTTCTGGAATTTTATTTTTTTTTTAATTTTATTTTTATTTATTGATTTGTTTGCTTTTTGTGTTTGTTTGTTTGTTTATTTATTCATTTTGTGGCTGGCTCAGCCTGCCCTGGTGGTGGCGCTGGCGCAGCATGTGGTGCCGGGGATCGAACTGCAGTCCTCGCAGTTGCCTGAGCCCTCCTAAGCAGGCGCTTTAGACCACTGAACCATCTCGCCGGCCCCACTTCTGGAATTTTAGGGCTGGTAATATCTTTCCACTACTGCTAATACTTGTATTGCTTCCCTAATTCTGCCCCCCATTCCTGTACATGGTCATCTCACTTAAAGTCTTTTCAGTTAAAATCTTTGCATGCACCAGTAATTTTCTGCCTGCACCGGGAAAATTTAGGGCCTTTCCTATCAGAAGAAGCCACCCACATAGAGGACAGCTGCACCCACCTTCAATACCCAGTACTAAAACACCCAGGACGTAAGTCACAGTTTGAGAGCGCTTTTTCTCCCGCGCTGATAATACTTGGACCCCTTCTACTTAACCTTGGCCCTGGTGTATAGTACTCTCTCAGTAAGTAGGCAAGTAAGAAGGCAAACTTTCCCCTTAGGCAGCAAGAGTCTGCAACCCAAGCTTCCTTCCTCAGGAGTGCCACACCACGTACTGAGCTGCTAGTACCTGGATCACCTTGCTGACCAGCCCATTTTTTTTTTTTTTCTTATTGTGCTGAACAGAAGGAAGTTCATCCATGATTTTTTTTTTTTTTTGCAATACTAGAAAAGGGCGGGTACAGTATATCATGTGGTGAAAAGCTTGTGAAGGAGGATCGCCCGTTTTAGTCTTACCCCCGCATTGCTGCTATTCCTATTTGAGGACTCCTGTCCCCGCATCCCAGACACTTCCCACCAAAAAAGCCTTGAAACATTTTATTTATGTGGAATCACAGTCTACGCAGCAAGCAGACGTGAGGCAGCCATGAATAGACCTTGAGTGTGTTATACACCTGAGACCTTTCTCAGAGGCTGCAGCAGAATTTTTAGTCTTGGCAGCCATGAGGCGTGTGATTTTTTCACAAATATTCATATCACCTATTTTTAAAATATTCTTGGTGGGAAGTGCTCAGAGCCACCAAGGCACAATAAAAGGCGATTGCTATGGAGACTGCCCCGCCGCTGTGCTTTTCTCGGAGTTCTTTTCCCAGGCGTCCCCAGGACGCTGTTCTGCGGGGAGGGCACGGGCGCCGCACTGTTGGGGGGCAGCCCCTCGGGCTGGAACCCACCGAGCCCAGAACGGGGAGCCAGCGGTTGGCTCCCACGGTGGGGGCGCAGGTGTGGGGCGGCCGGGCGGCGGCTCCCCGGGGCGCGCAGCCCTCCCCTTCCCTCCCCCAGCCGGGCCGCCGGGGCCGAGACTGCGTGCGGGAGCCGCGCGAGGGGGCCCGGGGCGCACAGCGGCGGGGGGCTACGGCGCCGCGTCCGGGGGACCCACGCTCGGCGCCGGCGTGTGTGTGCGAGAGTGCGCGAGCACGTGCGGGCGGGCGCCGCGGCGCCCCGCGCCTCTCGGGCCGGCGAGCGCGTGTGGCCCGGCGCCCCGCCAAGCGGTGCCCGCGGCCCGGCGGGCGGGCGAGCGCGCGCGCACCCGTGCGGAGTGTGTGTGAGTGTGTGACAGTGTGTGTCAGGTGACTCGGGTCACGCAGTCTCTCCCTCTCCCTCCGGGAGGAACTGCCGCGCTCCGGCCGAGTCCTCCGCCGGCGGGCGGGCGGGCGGGGGAGGAGGCTCCCGGTGCGCGGGGAACCGCGGGACCCGGACCTGGGCGCCGCCCGCCGCGGGGGGACGCGCGGCCCCCGCCTCGGCCGCCCCTCGCCAAGCTCCGGACACGACCCCAGTTCACGAGCAGGCTGCGGGCGGCTGGCGAGGAGGCTCGGCCCGCACCCGGGACCCCAGCCGTCCCGGCGCCAGCCGGCCGGGGGTCGCGATGAGCCAGGTGTCGGGGAAGCCGCAGCCGCAGACCGGGGACGACGGCGACGAGGAGGAGGAGGAGGATGAGCTGGTGGGGCTGGCGGACTACGGGGACGGCCCCGACTGCTCGGACGCCGAGCTGGACAGCGGGGCGGAGGAGGGAGGTGAGCGCCCTTCCGCCCCCCGCATCTTCTCTCCCTGCCGGGCCGGGCGCGCGGGCCGCGGACTCCGAGGGCTCTGGGGAAGCAGGCTGGGGGGAGGGCGCGTGGGGACCCCTGAGAGGCGACCTGGAGCGGCGAAGTGGGGAGCCCGGTGCTGGAGGCCGAGGGGGGACCAGGGGCGGTGGGGAAAGCAGAGGCGGAAGAGCACGGGCAAGAGAAGCGCGCGCTCCCCGGCCCCAGCCCTCGCCGCGAGCTCCGAGGCGCGGGGTTCGAGGCTTACGCGGAGGAGCAGAGCACTGGCGCACCTCGGGACCTGTCCCTGAGCACTGCCGAGGAAGCCCGGGTCGGATGTCGTGGCTAAAAAAGGCAGCGTGACTGGCAGGGTCGCCAGCAGCAGCTGCGGATGTCAGTCTCGCCCCCTGTCACCCGGGCGTCGCCTTGGGGCCACGGTGTGCGGGACCCGTGGGCGGGTGTGTGTGGGGGGGGACGCTTGCGCCCAGGTGACCCGGGAGTCGCCGAGTGACCGAGGTTTCCCGGAAATCGGGCGAACGCGGTCGTCGGGATTCCTTATCTGTGCTCGGTGTTAGCGACAAGCTGGGCACGGCAGCGCCCGGCCCGGCTGGGGCGAGCGCGGGGCGGGGGAATTCTTTGCCTCTGAAGCAAACTCTGTTTCCTGTTCAAGGAGCCGGTTTTAGTCATCGGTCAGCCTGTGGGGGCTTCCTGCATTTTATTCTTAAGCCCTAAGGAAACTGAGAGCTTTTTAGGATACCAGAAAAGCGTAGTTCTTATTTCCCTCAAAAGCAAGCAAAAGATCTGTAAGGTCACTTGGAAAGGTCGGTAGAATGCGTCTGTTACACAAGACATTCTCAGACAAGCTGTGTGTGTATCCTGGAGAAGGAGCTAACCCTTCAGAGCTTCGCCCTGAAGAACTTGTGTGAGGGATGAAAGTACCTTGGAAATTCACTTAGCTTCTTTTAAATTCCCTGGACAAAGCCTTTCGCCGAGGACAGTGTAGGCAGGACTAGCTGTGAGTCCAAAAGAGAATGAAGTTAAGCCTGAGCGTGGCGGTTGAGAAAGCAGCAAGCTTTCCAAGTCACCCTTTCTTCCCCTACTGTCTTCTCCCTTGGGAGTATTTGTGCAGATTCCCATTAGCTTAAACTGATGCGTGCACCTGAGCATCTGCCTTCTGCACTCCTCTAATTGGTCCCACTGTGGAGCCCCCAGCCACATTTTTATAGATAAAGGCTTTCAAACCTTTTATTGGAGTCTGCAGGGCTTCCTTTCCTAATTAAATTGTTCGGTTGCTTTATTATTATTCAAATTGCATTTGTTAGCTCCTCCCAGATTCTTAGGAGATTCCGGGAGAGGGAGAGGGGCGGAATGGAGAACTATTTGAAGGTATTTGAAATGGTAGATGCACAATAGGGTGTTTGGCCTCAAAAAAAGGGGGAAGAGAAGAAAAAAAAAGGAACTGTGTGTGGGGGTAGGGGGAGTAATTTGATATTGCAGGGGGGAGGGGGCAAAGAGATTCCAGGAAAAATACCACATCTGTTTGTTTATTCTGCAGCTCTTCAAGGGGGAACTTTAAAAATTTGATTTGGAGACTTGAAATTGAAATTACAGCCCTGCCTGAAGGGTAGGATTCCCTGAACAAAGGCTTACCCAGAGCTCCGACTTGGAGGTTTCCCTCTGCTGCTAACCTAAAGGCAGACCTGCCTGTAACTCATGTTTTGATGACTTCAGTAATAAAATCCTCCCACGTGAGTTCTGCAGCTCAGCCTGGAATCTTGCTATAAAAGGATTGAGTATATTTGTGTAGTGAGAGGAGCAACACATTAATATTTGCCCTGGCAAACATTACTAAAGCCTACTCTTTCTCCCCCTAAGCCTGCAATGGTTAGGTGGACTGCTGCTAAGCTTTCCTCTATTATCTTTGGGTCACTGTTCTTTCCAGGTTTCTCTGGCTTTGATGTAGAGAGTTAGGGCTTGATGCAGAATCTCTGAGAATGCTTGCTTTCTGCAGTAGGAGAAGAGGCTCAGTAGGTTCCAGCCGGGATTTCCCTATTACACAGATGATAAAGGGAGTTGGGACTGGCAGAGGGAGGCTGGGAATTGTAACTTTCCTTCCAGTGTCTTTCAGAAGGCCCGTTTGACTTGTTGCGTTATAACCCCGTTTTGTTTTCAGTAAAATTTACATTTACCGTCTCTCACACTTAGAAAATAGAATGTGAACAACAAAGACTTTTTATTCAGGGGGAAAAAAGATGGGTATAGTGTACTCTGAACCATGAACATAATATTTCTAGTGAACATGTCTCCCTCTTCCTCTTCTAAGCAGATTTGGTTTAGTGCATGTTCTTAGTGGAGACCTGAGACTTTTCTCAGGAGGTTCAGAACTCTATCCTGGATGGTAGGTGGGGATCTTGGGAACAGGATGCAAGAACAACTAGCATCACCAAGGCAGCTGACTGTCCAGAGCCATGCAAAAGAACATCTGAAGGTTGATAATACAATTTTCATTTCCCTCGATGTCTGAGACTTACAAAGAAACCTCTGATCTTTTTTTTCCTGGGACCAGGGTTTGAACTCATGACCTTGTACTTGCCAGGCAGGAACTTGTGCCACGGAGCCATTTCCCCAGCCCCCTCGTATTATTATTATTATTATCATCATCATTATTATTATTATTGTTATTATTTTTGCGGGACCAGGGTTCAAACTCACGACCTTGCACTTGCCAGGCAGGCACTTGTGCCTTGGAGCTATCTCCCCATCCCCCTCTGGTCTTATTTTTAAAAGCGTACAATGTAAGCTTTACTACATTGTACAAAGTTTGAAAATGTAGTGCAGTTAAGGTGAGACTTAAATTGCACTTCTCTGGCTTCCACTCTATATTTTATTCATGAGTAGCCGGAGTGTTCTCAGGCACTTTAGTTCTGTTAAGGATGGATTTTAGCACTTCCCACCCCTTTTCTTGGTAATCTCAGAATAGGTGAGTCTCACTCTCAATCCTCATATTGCAGATCCCCCCTCCACAGGCAGTGATTATTAACACTTTAAAAACAACAGCCCTAGTCTGTTGTGGCTCAGTGGTAGAGCAGCATGCTCCAAGCCTTGGCCCAATCCTCAGCAACATCCCCTAGCTAAAAAACACAATTGTGCTATAAATAATTTTTTAACTTTAAATATTTACCAAATTACTATACCTTACTATAATAACAAGGGAAGCAATTAAAAGGGTTTTATGTGTGTGGTGCCTGGGCTCCAACCCAGGTCTCGAGCGCGCTAGGTAATCACTCTACCAATGAGCTGCATCCCCAACCAAAATATTATAGAAAGTATGTGAGGAGCTCTGAGTTGATCCATAGTACAAAAAAATTTAATCAGAAAGTATCCCCCCCCCCCCAAGTGCTGAGATTACGGGTGTGTGCCTCCACACCTGGCTTCTGGGGGAACTTTTTAACAATCAATTTGTGAGCAACTCCAGGTTGCTTTAGGTGGCCCTCTCGGAGGTGAGGTCTTTCTTAAGATATCTGTTAAGAGAAAGTCTGTAAGAGAAATTTTGGACTTTTGAGTCCAAGATTGAAAAAGTTACTTGAGTGTTCTAGCTGAACAAGAGACAGCCACTTGTCACCAGAGAATTCTAAGGTTATGTCAAACAAGAAT